>PVKS010012709.1:0-52966 GCA_004027875.1 Aplodontia rufa
TTCTCACACAGGAACGCTGTGGGGAGCGACTCCTCTTCCCCCATCCCCAGCCCTGTCCTGCTGGCGGCCGGTTCCCAATGTCCTGCTGCCCCCCCCCAGGGAACGGCTAAGGTCCGCCAAGGCCGTTCCACCCGCTCCCCACCCCAGAACCCGGGGGAGGGGGGAGCAACATATAGTTTTTCCTTTTAAAGATGGAGAGAATGAGAGGGAGAAAGAGAGTTTCAGTTTTATTTATTTTTCCATCTGACTTTTGTTTCTCTGTCCCCTATTTGTGTATGTGGTGCTGATATTTGAACCCAGGTCCTTGTGCTTGCCAGACAAGTATTTCAACTGCTGAGTCACCACTCCAGCCCCTGCAGATTCTTAGATAGGTTTTACAACTTTTTGACAAATTTTACTCACTTGAGAAGTGAGTAAGCACTCACTGGACCAAGAGGGATGAAAGGCAGTGAGACAGAGGGCAGGGTGGATACGAGAGCAGAGGTGGTGCTTTCAGGGCTTATTGCTGGCTGGCTGACGTCAGCACTTCTGCAAGGCCTGGTGTGTACCTGGCTGATGTCTCCACGTGGCTGGTGTATCCCCCGTCGATGTTGGTTAGATTTTCATTATGTATTGAAATATATTTTTAAATATTGTTAAATTTGGCTCTGGACATTTTTAACTTCTTTCTAAAAAGTGCCCACACCTGTCTAAGTTTTTGCTGCCATAGGTAAGAAAAATTTGATATAATCAGCTTTATAAATGAATTAAAAAGATAAAAGTAATAGTCTCACATTAAATAGGATAGTAAGAGAAGGATACTTTGAAACAATATTAATTATGTTAATGAAAGCATAGAAGGTGAGAAAGAGGTGACCAAGCAAAGACTTTGAGGATCTTCCTTCTGAGAAGGCAAAATAGTGTGTTGTGTTGTCTGAGACCCTAAAGCAGGCAAGTACTTGTGCTTTGGAGACTGTGACATGTCCTGTGGAGAAAGTATTTATGTTAGTTATTTTAATTCACACATGACTTATAGTACTGTCTGTGAGTTGAAAGTTCTTGAATCAAAAATATATATTACAAAAATGTCTTCAAACAGAAGTGCACACAAAACACGGTTGGTGAAAATGTTATAACTAGCAGATTATAGGAACAATTCTATTTTCCCCTTAGGAGTGGTGATTTAGTATTTGCTAATTCAGGGTTCCCAATAACGTTATAGAGCATAAATACTGTGGACAATGGGATTTGATTGTTCCATGACATGTGTTGATGCTTATGCGAAGACTTCTCTGAAAGTTTATTAACTTTGTTTACAAGCTCCAAGACTGTACTCATCCATGAGCTAGTATTTGATAAATGTTTATCTTAGTGCAAAAAGGAACTGAACATCACTACACATGACATTCAGTTATTTGTTCTGTGTTTTATTTGTGCCCTGTCAGTCTGGGTCAGGATTTGTTCTAGAGTAGTATTTTGACAATTGTACAACATAGAAACTAGTTTTACATTACCTTTATTATTTTGATTAAAAAATGATAGTGTTTATAGTTTTTTAAAATCAAGGTTATAAGTAAGTTTAATGTTTGTTTCATAATCTAACACATTTTTGAATTTATAAAGCCACTTTCTCCAAGGAAATCAGTAGACTGGAATATTTAAATATACAAGACACATGTTGATATGAGTTAAGTGGTAGAAACACTTTGGAAACCGTCAACTTCCGGGAATAAATCATAATTCTGGTATCTTTTCGGTACAATGTTTTCTCTCAAACGATTCTTCAATTACTCAGAAGATCGTATTTGCACTGAAACATTTCACTGAACTATCACAGGAGAGATTTACATATGTTTTAGATGATGTTGAGTTGAACCTAATTAAATTAAATATTCAGCTGATGTGAAAAACATTAGTGATTTGTCTGTATGATCACAGACAAATCATTATCTTTTTCATTTACAGAAATGAGTCATGGAACATATATCATTACATAAATATACATCTCCCACATTCTTTTACTCATAAGAATAGAATATAAAATTGTGAAGAATTTTATATGGAACTTCCTTTTTCACACCTGGAGTCCCCAAAATAGATGAACTTGTTTGACTTAGAATAGTGAAGGTGAAAATCACTTCCTTAATTACTTGATAATAGGGAGATTGTAAGGCAGTTTCTTTACACCTAGATTGTATTTAATTTTATTTCCATAATACTTACTTTAGGGCTGGAGCAGTAGCTCAGAAGTTACAGTGCTTGCCTGGCACATGTGCAGACATGGGTTTGAACCCCAGCACCATGTACGCAATGAAGTGTTGGAGCAATGAAAGTCATATGAAAAACTAAATAAAATTCTGAGAAGGAATAAAATTCTCTCTCTCTCTCATTGTCCCTCTCTCTTAAAAAAAAAAAAACGAAAAAGGGCTGGAACAGTGGCTTAGTGGTTATGGAGCTTGCTTGGCATACACAAAGACATGAGTTCAAATCCCAGCACCATGTACACAACGAAGTGTCAGAGGAACAAAACCCACATGAAAAACTAAATAAAAATTGATTCTCTCTTTCTCTCTCCCACTGTCCCTCTCTCTTAAAAAAAAAAAAAAGAGTAATGACTTTACCAGTGGAATCCAAATTTGTAAGAAAAGTACAGGCTATTCATTATCATTATTTTGTCACAAGAGATTTGTTGATTTGGTCATACTTGGAAGCAAAACAATTCTTAATGCTAGTCTCTAAAGTCTGAAGAGACAATTTAGTACAAGGAAATTCCTGATTTCATATAAAATTTAAAAAATGTCTGAGATGTGCTAATAAATGTATTATCCCTTGCCTCAAGATTCAGGCAAATATTTACAAAATAGTCTTCAAAGTAAAAGTGAATTATGGCTTAATATTTAGGTTGAACCATGTGAATCACTAATTTTGAACAATTCTTGACTTATAAAAATGTCAATTTCACATTACTAAACTTATTGACACCATTTTCTAACCATTCAGATATTATTCAAAATATTATTTTGAGTATTTATGACAATAAATTTTCTCCCCCCAAATATAAAGAGGCACAAAAGCTATAAAGCATGTCTAAGGAACGTTCCAGTGGTTAAAAAATGAAGTGGAAAAGACTATCATGTCAGGAGGTCTTAAGGATCAGACCTATAGGTGGCATCCATTAGTTCCATTCACAATCGAGAGGCTAGAACTCAATGGTAGGGCTTCACTTAATTTCAAGAAAATTGGGAAATATAGAGTCTGGACAGGCAGCCACTTCTTGTCTCAATTCTTGCATATTTGAGAAGAAGCAAATGTTTTTAGCGGACTTCTAGTCACAGTGTTTCTGCTATATAAACTGAACTCCATTACACGCACTTGTTAGACACAGATGGGAACAATAATTTGCTTCTAGATCCTGATTCAGTGCAACAAAATAAAATAAAATAGAAAAAGAGGAAAAAAAGCATGAAAATTGGGATTTTAGCCAGAAAGTTGCCACTAGTCTGTTTTTTTTAATGTGCACTATTAAGACATTGGTTTCAAATACATACAGTCCCCAGCTTACAATAGTTCGTTATGATTTTTTTTTTTTACTTTACTATAATGCAAAATGATACGCATTCTGCAGAAACTGTGCTTTGGATTCTGAATTTTGATCTTCTTCCTGGTTGGTGATATATGTTATGATACTGTGTCAAATGCTGGACAGTGTCAGTGAGCTGGAGCCCCCAGGTAGCCGTCAGGAGGAAACAGATGATATTCCACAGTGTACTGTGTTGCCATGCTTCAGTGTTTGGTGGTTTAGTTTTATTAAACAAATTTTTGACTTATGATATCTTCTACCTCATGATGTATTTTTTTAGAACACAATTCTATCGTTATTAGTAGAGTAACATTTGTACATGATGATTCTGCTTTTGACATTGAGCTGTGCCTGCTATTAAAGGGAAAGAGGTAAGTATACATGTGCGTATATGTATATGTACATATATGTGTGTGTATATATATACATATATATGTGTGTGCATATACATATACATGTTTTTTTCTTTGAAAAAGGGAAAAATAAAATACACTAAAGTGGCACAAAAGTTACAAAACATGTCTAAGAGTTCCAGTGGTTACTCAAAACGTATGGTATTTTCAGTAGTTTGAATTATCAAGACTTGTAAAAGCTTTGGCTATGAAGGTTTATAAAATTAGATGGTACTTAGTTGCAAATTCCTGGGTGCTACACAGGAATCATATCTGAAATAGAGGATCCAGCATATGACAGCTGCCTCATAGGAAATATGACCTCTCCGCCTCTACAGTAAAGGAGGGAGATGGGCTACTCATGAATGAGCTTTTCATTTCTCTTATTGCTATTGATGTAGAGCATTTTCTCATATGTTTATGGGCTTTTTGGACTTTCTCCATTGAGAAGTTTCTTTTTAGTTCGATAGCCCATTTATTAATTGGATTATTTGTGATTTTGGTATTTAGTTTTTTGAGTTCATTGTTAATTCTGGATATTAGCCCTCTGTCCAAGGTGTAGCAGGCAAAAATTTTCTCCCATTCTGTAGGTTCTGTCTTGAGACTCTTGACTAAATCTTTAGCTGTGCAAAAGATTTTTAGTTTAATTGTATCCCATGCATTTATTCTTGATTTTACTGCTTGCTCTATGGGAGTCCTGTTAAGGAAGGCAGTACCAACCCCTATGTCATGTAATGTTAAGCCTACTTCTTTTTCAAATAATTGTAAATTGCTTGTTTAATACCCTGATCTTTGAACCATTTTGATTTAATTTTTATGCAGGGTGAAAGGTAAGGATCCACTTTCAGTTGCCTACATATGGCTGTCCAATTTGTCCAATACCATTTGTTGAACAGGCTATCATTCTTCCACACTATGCTTTTGCCCCCTTTATCAAATATCAGAAAGTTTAAGGTATGAGGTTTCATCTCAGAATCCTCTATTATATTCCATTGGTCTTCAATTCTGTTTTGATACCAATGCCATGCTTTTTTTGTTACTATGGCCCTATAGTGTAATTTCAGGTCAGGAACTGAGAAAGCTAACATGCTTCTTCCTTCTTAATGAGTAATGTTTTGGCTATTCTGAGTCTTCTGTTATTCCATATGAATTTGAGTATTGTGTTTTCTATATCCGTGAAGAATGACCTTGGTATTTTAATGGGGATGACATTAAATCTGTAGAGATTCCACCTCACTCTGGTCAGAGTGCCAAAAATGAAGAATATGAATAATGACAGATGCTGGAGGGGCTGTAGAAAAAGAGGAACACTTTTTTTCTTACGTTGCTGGTGGGACTTCAAACTGGTACAGCCACTCTGCAAAGCAGTGTGGAGACTCCTCAAAAAATTAGGGTTGGAACCACCTTTTGACCCAGCTATCTCACTCCTGGGTATCTTCCCAAAAGAGCCAGAATTGGCTTACTATAGAGATACAGCTTCATCAATGTTTATAGCAGCTCAATTTACTATAGCTAAATTATGGAACAAACCCACATGCCCCTCACTTGATGAGTGGATTCAAAAACTTTGAAACATGTATACAGTGGAATAATACTCATCTATATATAAAGGATATTATGGCATTTGCAGCCAAATGGATGGAGATGGAAAAATTATGCTAAGTGAATTATCCCAATCTTAGAGACTCAAAGGACGAATGTTTTTTCTCATTTGTGGAAGCTAGAATACAAGTGGAAACAGTATGATAGATAGCTAACCTAAGAATTACCTCAACATGTATGAATTTTTGCACAATTGTGGGGAACCTTGCCTCGGATGCTGGGGGATGCAGGGAGGGGGAAGGGAAAAGGAAGAATATCAAGGAGACAGGAGGGTGGAAGTACAGGGGAATCTAATTAGAGGGGAACCTCTGACTATCATGGGAAGTCTAATTATCTTGGGGTTTAAGTAGGGGGAAACATGGAACCATGGGGAACCCAAAGGGGGAAACCATGGAATGGCACCAGCCTTGGCTTGTTCTGTCATTATATTTTTGCTCTTGATTGTTTGGTGATGAATCTCTTCTAATTGTAGGACCATGTTTAATGAAAAAAAAATAAAAACAAAAAACAAGCAAACAAAAACAAATGAGCTTTTCACTGCCTCAGCTTGGAAGTGATGTGCTTCAGTGTCTCACTCATTTTATTGGCCCAAACAAGTCAGAATGTTGCACTTAATTCTAGGAAGCTGGGAAATGTAGAATAGAATTGTTGGGCATCTTTGGTGTATGTCTCAGCTTCTGACAGAGGCAAATGCCCAGGGATTGATAGATTTCTTCACCTGTTTAAAAAGTAGATCAAGGTTACATTACTGGCCATAATTTAGAACTGTGTCCAAATATTGCTACAGAATGGAAGACACTCTTGTTTTTTCAGAACCAAACACCACTGGAGAGTAGATCAGGAATTTGTGTCTAGCTCATGTTGAGATAATCCTACCTTCCAGCACTTAAGCAGGAAATGGTTATTTATTTATAATAAATAGAAATTCATAGAACATTGAAACTGCTCTTTATTGTTCTCACCTAAAACTTAAGTAGTTTAAAAATGTCAAAACTTTGAAAAACAGCTCTATACAGTGTAGGTGAGTTCCAGAGGTCCTCACAGCATTTGCACTTGAAGTTGTATGTGAAATGTGTATGTGTGTGTGTGCACGCGCACCTGTGTGCACTTGAGCATGTGTATTTTACTGGGGAAAATTATTAATTTCTCAGGGAACTAATGAACGTTAGTGTCCTTAAGTGATATTTATTTATTAGATGAAGAAGCACATGAATCTTTGCATGTGCTATTTAAATTAGAAGTCCATGAAATGTGAATGATAAAAAAATTGAGCAATATTTTAGAGATATTTAGTCCCCAAAAGTCCTCCTAGAGAATTTCACCAGAGTTTATTCTGTGAACTGGAGGGCACTTTGATGTGTCTTGTCTTCGGAAACAAAAGAGAAAAGCAGGATCCCAGTGAATGAATTTGATTACCATGTGAAGAAGGGAATCAGAAAATATTGACAAGGCGCAAAATGGCTGATCTGCGAAAGCTTAAACTTTGCAGTGTTTCCAAGTATGTCATCCAGTACATAAGGGGAAAATACTAAAAAGACGTTCAAGACCCTGAAAAAAAAATTCATGAAAAAGGAAATAGTCCACTCTTCTCTCACTCACATTTATCATGGAGCAGTTCTGGAAAGCATTCCCTTTGGCAGCATTTTAAAGGAATGATCAGAAAACCCTTAGCGGATGAATGGATCTTGTTAAGGACTTCAGGAAACCTTGGATAAAAGGATTAGTGGGAGCTAGGGACTAGACTCCAGCTTTCCTGTGGAATAAAGCACCTGGGCTTGAAATCTGAAGCTTTTCCAGGGTTTTTTGGCTTCTTCTACTCCTCATTATCACAGGCTGAAGAAATCAGTCTGGACTTTTAGGCACTTTTAGATTGTTACCCTGCATGAATTTGGGTCTAAGATTCAGGTCATATGCTATGAGGAACAATAGTAATTTCAGAAGTACAGCCAACAAAGTAGACATGTTTATATTAAAAGAAACTTATTTACTGTAATTGTACTACATGGATCTGCCCTCTAGGTGGTCATTGCATATAGTGTAGCTAATTCTTAGGACTGAAATACTTTGAAGATAAAATTTCAATCGCTTGTAGTTAAAGGACTTTGTTATTGTTCTGTTTCTTTTTCTTAGCAGGTGTTACTTAAGAATCATCTTGATAAAATATTCAGTGTGGTTTATTCAGTTAAATTTTGCAAACTTCTATTGTGTGTCCACTGTGTGCCATATAAATTGGGTTGTGGGAGTACATAGGTGAATCAGATCCTGTCTTTACATTGCTCTCAGAGGTTAGTGATTTAAATACTACAATAAAAATACAGAGGCTTGGGGAAACTTGAAGAAGGAAGTGCATTTAGAAGAAGAAAGAAAACATAAAAAGCTTTATAGAGGAAAAATATTCAAGGAAGAGGTTTTTTTCTTTAGTTCCTTTAGTTGTTCAAGGGACTAGGAAGAGAAGGAGGGAGGAGGAAGTCTGCATTAGCAATGCCATGATATGCAGGGCTTTTGAAATGCAACTGCAGGGGATTCCTAGGCAGAAGGCTGGTAAGGAAGACTACCGAACTGGTCAGACTTCCTTTTTAGGCAGAGTCTGAGTATATTATTATTATATTTTATTTTTGTTTTTACTTTTTCCATGAAATATAACTCATTTTTTTTTTTTTACTGAAGAAATGGAAAATGCAGAAACTAGAAAGACATAAAAATATGACATAGGGTGAAGGACATAGGATGTGAGCCTTGGTGTAGGAACGTCTGCATGAACTTGTGAAAGTCCAGATCTCTGAGGTGCTGTGGTTCTGAGGCAGCTGGGGGCTTCTTTAAGTGGTAGAAAGTCAGGGAACAATAAAGAAACAGGAGAGGGGAAGCTATGAATATGAACACAAGTAGCTACCCTTGTCAACCCTTGCAATGAGCTTGCCACTTTTGGAAACACTGTGAATTGAATTTAGAGTAAGTAGAACAGTGCACCATGGAACGAGTACTCGTCTGCAATGTGGAGGTTTCCCAAACTGTGAAGAAACAACCTGAACTAAGATGCCAGGCTGTCTCCCTATAAAGAACACAACATGCCCTGTACAGTCAGCTTAGGGACTGAAGCATATGGAAGCTAGATTTCCTCCAGGGCTTTATGGAAGAGGAGAGCAGAGTAGAGGCTGTCTCTGTAGATTTAGGTAGTTTATACTGGACTTCCCTTTATTTCCCACACAGTGCTTCACTTCTTTCACAAAACCCCACCCTGTTCTTCCTCTAGCCACAGGACTCTGTTGACCCATTCATTTCTTTATTCCATGAAGTCCTAAATTACTCTTCTTCCATGAGCACTGCTGTAGTTTCCAGTATCCTCAACCTCACCTTTCCCACAGATAATTATAGACATTTAGGAACAGGCATTTGTCAATATAAAATATTTAAAACAAACATGTAGCAAAGAGAACAGAAGGTTGTAGAACTGTAACCAAGAGTGGTAAAACGCTGTGACATTGCATGTGTATGTTCTCCTCCTCTGTGGAGGGGTCACCCTTTCTGCCAAAGGTCAGTGGTCTATGTTAAATGTGCTGTGGTTGCATTCAGTGCACTCAAGACCTGTCTCAGGTCACAGCTTCTGTCTTTCTGGCCACCCATCATCTTAAGACCTCTGCTAAGTTCGGTGATGCAATGATACACAAGTCAGACACAGTTTCTGTCCTTCTTGGATCTAGAAGGGGAGGGGTGAGATAGATTTAATGAAGTCATCATGAAAATGCAAAATTCCAGTTATGGTGAATGATTCTAGGAGAAGGTACGGGTTCATTGATTAAGGTTATCCTCATGTTGCAAAGGCCATTTCCTTCCCCCATAGCACCTAACCTTAAAGCAAGGGAGTGAATCAGCTCACTTACTCTAGTAAGATTTTAAATTTTAATGTAGAAAAACTAAGTTTAACTTAGAAAAACAGTAAATAATAAGTTAAGATTACTTCATTTATAATCCACACATCTCAGTTGTGCTACTGTAACTTTGTAACTTCCCTTCACTTACTTTATAAATGACTCTATGCTAAAATAAAAGAATTGGTATCACTAACCATCTGTTGTTTACATGGGTTTCTCTATAATCTCACTCTACTTTCCTTGGGAAAATCTCATGTATCACCTGAAAAATATCATTTGGCATATAAATGAATTTTTGTTCAAAACCAGGGGACAGAACATTCAGTCACAACCTCATGATCATGATAGGTACAGAGTGTACATAATAAAAGGAGTCAGTGAATATTTCGCTTTTGATAAATGTGCTTCTCAGTTCCTATGGTCTGGTCACGTCTGTGGTAGGAAAACCCAGCAGTCTGAGCCAAACCATGCCCTCAAATTATACACTGGAATTCCCTAAAATTCAACTGTAGCTATTTATGCATTGACTGATTACTATTGCTATAGAAAAATATCCTTTTAGTTTAATGGAGGTATTTGTAGGGATAGATTTGTCTTCAAGTACTTTTGCAATTATATAAAAAGATGGATATTCAAAAACACATGTATTCAATTCTTCATTACTCTCTTCATTGCCTAATATCTAGTATATAACTACTAGTGTTTTAAGTTACCTACTAGTCAAGTTTTATAGGTAGATAAGAAAGCAACATAGAACTTTTTTATATATTAATATTTTCATAGAACATTTAAAAGAGAAAAATCAGAGCTAAATGAAGTATACACTATTTTCTTTGGAAATATTTTTCTATGCTTCTGTCAATGAATCCCATATATATTTTCAAAGGAGAACATTTGATTTCACTCCTTGGTTATTAGGAAACATTCACATTAGGTATCTAATATCAACTTTAATTTCATTGTAATTTTTAGTTTTAACTTTGTCTGTACTTTTGGGAACTGACATTCTCTCTGAATTTCAGACTTCTTGTCTAAAAATGAGAACAACAATATCCACATTTAATACTTTAAATATATATGGTAAATATCAAGTAAAAAGACATTTATAAAATAATTTTGTAATCTATGAAATGTGATGTAAATATAATTTTATTTGATTAATCTTTCTACTATTTTCAACAGGAAAGATGACTTTGGATGGAAAACTTCTTAGACTGTGTTGTCACATCTAAGATCAATAATTTTAGCTTTAAACTGAGTTTGGAAGGTGTGAGGTGGGAATCTGGGGTGGAAAGCAATTGAAGGAATGGTCTCAGCATGAACAGCTCAAGAAAAAGATGCCCTGATCTCTCTGCAAAGATACATTTGTACGTTCTATTTTGTAAAGAGTATAAGTTTTCTTTACTCTAGAATTTGTTCTAATTTGGATTTCTGAATACCTTTCCACACTTTCTTGATATTTTTTAAATGGCAATACTTTATTCTATTACATTTCATTTTAGTGCATATATCCACCATTCTAAAGTATTCTAAGAACCCTTTCATTTTATTTTAGCTAGTTAAAATGGCTGGTCCTCTTCTTTCTAGACCATTTTTGAATTTATGATGATGTTACTTATATGTATACTATATTTTTAACTGGTGAATGTCACAAGCTGGTACATATTAAGCCCTATGGTGAGTTTTAGGAAAATATAAAGATGGGTAAAAACATGGTAACTGACTTGAATTAGTGTTCCTGTAGTCTACTGAATAAGATTACTGTAGCAACTTAGAGAAAATAACGATTTTTGCATGGAATGAGGATAAGTTAACCAACAGGTAAGCCAGCAAGCTCCAAGCTTATAAGGTTCTCTAAATGTAAAGGATCAGGAAATTGTACCACACATTTTTATGTTTTTTTTTAAATTCTTTGTATGGTTTTTAATCCAATTTCTGCTTATAGAGAGAATAATGAAGTCTAAGTAACATGTTTGTATAGCCTTGGTATTTTTCTGATTGAAAAGTGGACATGTTTTGAACTGCCTCAGAAGTCTTAAAGGGGCTACTATAAACTAGAACAGACAGAAACAACAACAACAACAACAAAAAAAAAAAAAAGCAAGAGAAAGTGGACTCTGTGAGAAAGAAAAGGAAGAAATTGATAGAAGAAAGGAGACAATCTAGAAGTTAAGAGGGGAGTCATCAAAATTCCTTGTTCTATGCTGGAAGTATATTCCTAACTCCCCCACTTTACTTCCTTTGTGGAAATATGTGTCCTCAACCATTGTGCTAAAAGTTCTATGTATACTTTATTAATTCTCACAAAAATCATGAGTTGGAAAAGCTCTTATTTTGTCCTTTATGGATAAAGAACCTATGGCATAGATTGAATATCTTTCCCCAAACCCAACAGCTGTTTAGTGAGAAGGATGAGAGTCTAACTCTGAATTGGTCTTCAATGAATTAAACTTTAGCAAAGATCTCCTGATGTCTGCCATCTCTGCTGTTATTGACTAGACTGCCTTAGGATAAAATGAAGATGGAGAGGGAGTGGAAGAGACATAAGGGAGGGAGAATGAAAAGGGGAGGGAATGAGAAATCAGAACAGAGATAGAAAAAGAGTTCTTACTGTACTAGATCAAGTTGTCTCTGAAGACAGACTTCCTCTGGATTTTTCATTTACCCCATTTATTCCAATGGGGTTGCCGTTGAAATGACCTTAGAAGCGAACAGGTTTAAGACACATGTTAGAATCTAGTCAGAAGTACTTTTAGTACTGTTAAGAGCTGTAATCTAGCTGATTAGAAAGTATGGGTAATATAGTATTTCATTAAATTAAAAGATTGTCAAGGCTTTATGTAATAGTTTGGTGTTTTTATAACGGTCCCTTCTAGGTTCCCAATTTCTGAAGGTATGGTTCACATTATATTCTGTGGGAATGATGCCTCTTGGAGTTGTGCAAAGGATGTACAGCCTTGGAATGGCAGGAGATGACACAGGAATACCTCTAGAGGGCCATAGAACACACAAGACCAATACAGCACTAAAGGAGCTTGTTGTGTGTGTACACACACACACACACACACACAAATGTACATATATATATATGTACACACATGTCTATCTATATACCTTCACATCCTTACATACATCTATATATATGCATACATTAAGAACTCAGAGAAATAGTGATTTAATCTTCTAGGATAAGGTGAAAGTTAGAAAATAACATTTAACCTAAAGATGTGGAATATGGACTTATAAGCAAACCCTTTGACACAGATCTCATAAAAATGAATTTAACTAGAGTAATGGCATCTACCCTAGATGTGTTCAGTTCCAAATTTCATTTTCAAGACAAAAGTTTTGATCCTCAAGCAGCTGGAACATAGCCAGCTAAAGAAGCTAATTAACTCCTAGGGGTCACATGGATTTATCTCTGAGAAGAACTAAAATTCAATTGATTTCATAACTGTACAATTACAATACTAATGTGTATAGCCAAACATACATATTACTATTTTTGTAATGAAATATAATTTGTGCATATTTTGATAATTTAAGCTATTTAATAACTTATAGGAAATTTTATTATATTAGATTAACAAATAAGTAACTGAGTAATAAGTTGAATAATTGGGTTAAACTTGTTATTTTTAGTTGAAATATTACAGCATTTTAAAATAATATGAAACATAGGAAATCCTACAACTCATCATATTCTTAAGCTTATGTTTGTGAGAATCACTGAAGTGTATATAGGAAGGCTTCTGTAGTCTGAAGGTATACTTCAAAAGGAAATAATACCTTGCACTTGTAAGTATAGTTTAAAATATTTAAGGATAAGTGTATGTGGGTGCGTGTGTGTACACAATTACATTGCAAACCCTCAGTTACAAATGATTTTTAAAATAAGCTCATTTGATTAACAGAAAAGTAAGATTTCTAAATTTAACTAAAATCTTGAGGAAAGTGTTTCAAATGGTAATTTTTTACAATGGAATATTAATATAATAAAACTTCCAATGAATACTTGTTTTGGTTAACAAAATTCAACCTCTAGGACTTGACAAAAATTCAACCTGACAATATGGCTATACCTGAATTCAAAATCATCTTGCGTATATTCAGTTATCTAAACCACTATATTTTCATTTTCTTTTTTTCTCAAGTGTAATTTATTCTGAGTTGGTTATCTAAGACTTGGAACTGAAAGTGTTTTGACTAATACAGTCAAATTTGAGGGTATTTTTGAGTGTGGTTTGAAAAGAAAAACTGAGAAGTATGTTGAGTGTTTGAGGGTTTTGGGGAAAATAGGATTTTTGAAACATTATGCTATATGTTTGAATAAAATTTCATATTGATATTGAACAATATTAGGAATCTGGTTTTTGAGAGTTGAGAGAAAAATTGAAAATGCTAAATGTCTAAAACAGTTTTGCCATAATCACACTATCTAGAAATAAATAAGCAGAGTGAACATTGTTTCTTCTCATCATTCTATTTATGTTTGCATATATGTGTGTTTGTGCTAAATACACAATATAAATCAATATATCGCATTTCTATACATGAGTGATACATATATTGATGTATATAGTTTCGTATGCTACTCTTCCAATGAATTTCAAATTACGACATACTTTTTTCTGTTTATCAAAACTCTTTAACCAGATGGAATGTTCTAGATTCTCTCTACGTCTTAGTGTCTGGTTTCACATTTTCAATAATATATCATGGAGTACAATTGGCTAGAGTTGGGAGTTCCAACAGATCTTGGCCTCAATTCTAGTTTGCTGTAAAAAGTATGTTGGACACATACTTTTGCCAAAGATTATTCATTGTCTATATGAACTTCAGATTTTCCTGCTGTCTTGTATTTTTATTGGCTTACTCTGGCAATCCTATGTGCAACCCAACCAATTGCATCATGTTGGAGCAGAGAAGGATCTCAACATTCTGGTCTCTGTGCCCTTTCCTGGACCATGTCCAATTCTTTTTTTGTCCCTTGCAGTGCCTCAAATGCAGTTCAAAAGTCTGTGGTCCCACTGAAAGACAGTGAGCTCCTGACCTAAAGAGGAGCAAAGGGAACAGGAAAGAAGCAGGTAAGAAGTACTTCAGATATAGAATTGGGAAAAGACTCAAGGTTGATTCAAAATTCATTTCAATCCTTGTCATTTACAACAAATGGCTACACCAGCAAGAGAGAAAGAAAATTATGAGTCAGAGAAAGTTTGAAATGTCAACTGGGCATCAATTTGAAGATTATTAATGGGTATCTCATTTAGTACTATTCCTACTCACAAGATGTTGCCTTATAAAAATTATTGGGGCTTTGATTGGAGCTACTTAAAAAGTAATTACTCCTTTATTTCCCATTTGGAAGAAGACAGATTAGGTTTGTTGCACTCTCCCCTCCTTAACCCATACGCATTATTAGTCTTCTATCCTTTTACCACATCAACTGAAGTAAACAGAAGTTTGAAATAGCATATCTCTTTGTGAGTTTTTACAATGAAGAATTTTATTGAAAACAAAATAAAAAAAGAACACGTCTGGGGGATAATTAAGAATTGCTACCACTAGTAAAAGACAAGGAGACATTATTGTATTAGATCCCAACTGGCCAGGAAAGGAGGAGGGTCATCCACTTGATTTATGTGATTAGAAGAACAACAATGGTAACTTATGGTATGAATAGCATTGCATACAACTATTCATTCTTTATTCTTTTCTCCCATCAAAAAAACCTTACAACAACCACTAAAAAAAAAAAAATTTCACTGCTTAATATAGCTAAATAATAGGGAAATAATAATTTCATATAAATATATATTATATTTGTGTACATACAAATATATGTGGATATATATATATATACATGCATATATATATAATCTCACTGGAGAGCATTTTGTTAAAATTAATTAAGCAGATTTGTAATATTAACATAATTATTAAATTATTAAAATACTTATGTTTATCAATCCTGAAATTTTCATTTACACAATTAACTTGCAAACGTAATAAAAAATACAAAAATATTTGCACAAAGATCTTCATAGCAGCATTATTAAGGATAAATATTGGAAACATCCTAATATTCATTTACAAATTGATTAAATGTATATTTTCATATGACAGAATATTATCTACACATTTACATTATATTATAAAACAGCTAAAGACTGACTTATTCAGCTAAGAAAAGTTACAAAATATGCCCACAGCCTTTTACAGTTTTCCTAAAAATAATTCATGCTTAAATACTCATAGAAAAATTTGAAGAATTTAGAGCAAAAATGTTAATAATTATCTGCATAGCAGGTTTACATGTGATTTTCATTTTCTTTAACCTAATTTTATTTTCAAGTTCAGTGCATGTATTTGTTAACCTTTGCAGTTCAAAAGAATGCTATTTAATAAACAAATGTTTATCTAAAATTATAAAATAATATTGCATAAATTTAAATCTCAACCTTTGTGGAGGAGGAAGAACCCTATAAAACTACTTGCTTATTCACTTAAAAACTGAAAGTAGACTAGCTGGAAATAATTAGTTCTTTAAACCTAGATCCCACCTAAAAGTTTTGCATTTAGAGAGCTGCTATAAGTTTGAGTTTATTTGATGTTGGCTAAAAATGAGATCCAACTTTTAAGAATACATTTATAAAGTATCTAATTTGCCGAATGGATTTTTTGGATGTAAAAATTGTTCCTTAAGTAATATTTGATGACTTTTATATAAAAGAATTAGAAACATCAATTTTAATCTTAAAGGTGAATATGCTTTGCAAAACCTCTTTTAGGTCATATTTTGACCATTTTAAAAATAACTGAAAAATGAAGCTAACCTAAGATGAAAATCACTGTAACTTGTAACTTGATGCAAGGTGCCTACAGCAAAATTGGACCATTATATATGATTGACATAGACCAAGTAGATTTCCCTTAAGTCTAGTACTAAATGAAATGAAAATGCTCTTAAGCCAAACTATAAAAATTCTTAAAATAGAAATTTTCTTGAGGTTATGGAGAACCACAACCTCATATCCACCCAAAAAGTATTCTACCAGTAGGAACAGGCATCTATTTTGGGTGAAGTATTTTGAGTTCAATTCTCTGTGACAATGCTGAAGTTATTTCCTTGGGTCTGGGGAGGTGCTAGGAAGAAGGAACTTTGTGTGTGGTCTGTGTCCTGTCATGATGTCAAGTGACTGAGAAGATGACAGAAGACAATAAATAATTCACCCAAATGCTTACATTTTGAGTCAGTCTTCTCCTGACCATGAAATCTTCAAGTTATGACACAGATAGAATTACTTGAACAAATTATTTTGTTAATTTTAGTGAGTGTCTGTGATATCATTCTCTGAAGCCTGATAGGGAGTGTTGATTACTCATTTTAAACAACTGCTTCCTTAACTCGGTGAGTCTTAAACCACTTAGTGCACTGCTCACATTCCACCATTGCAGTGTCTTAATTTGCACTCCATAGTGCTGATATGGTGTTTCTGAGCCTGTCTTCCTGTTAACAGCAAGGCTTGCACTGCTCCTGGAGAAGATGACTTGACACATGGCTTCAATCTCCTTTCTCTGGCAGCATGTGAAGCCCGCCAGTTGGCAGATTCCAGGTCCATAACTGAAATACAGTTTGCTATTCTTGCACTGAGTTAGGATTTTGCTGTTACAGCATAAATGAGCTTCTCACACATGTGAAATGTAATATTGTTAAGAGAGGAAAAGAATTGAGGTAGGGGTGTAGAGGTGGGGCACATGGAGGCATACGTAGATTTGTGCACATTATCAGGTTTAGAATCCATCTTTTACAGTTATAGCCAGTCCCACCTGGAGCGGAGGGTTCCTGTCAGCCTTCCCAGGAACCAAAAGACAGTTGCAATATTTGAGCTTCTTTTAGGTCAATTTCCCTCCTCTAACCCCAATCTTTTCCTTGGAATTTTAGGTTTAATCATTGTTCTCCAAGTATAAATGTCATATATATAAGTAAAAATTTAGAAATGGATATGATTTTCTATATGCTTAAAGAACCACTGAGTATGACATTATGATAGATAAATTATAGCTTAAACATTTTAACTTAATGGAGTGATTTGGAGCAAGGTATTTTACCTTTACAGAATATTTTATTTATTAAAATAATGCAATACTTTCCCTACTTCTTCATAGGACTTGATAAATATTTGAAAGAAGAAAGTGTGGGATATGAGAATTTTGAAAAGTGTTGGACACTGTTCTCAGAGTTTTGAATATATCAGTGAAAAAATGAGACAATGATCACTGAGCACATGGAATCTGTCTATCAATTTTATTGGCTCCTGAGGAGCATAAATTACTTACAAGATTTTGAAATGAATTATTTTTTATTTTTTTATTTTTCCAACAAAACAATATATTTATATTCTGAAAATTTGATTTACCCACTAAAGCCCCCCCAATTACCCACCCTTGTCCCTTTTTATAGGAGTAAAAATTGATAAAGTATAATTCTTAATTACATCTCCATTTTATTACATCTAAAAAATTATAATTTTTCCTCTAGTCACCTGATAACTGCTAAAAAACTTATAAATGGGTAGTATAAGTAATATAGTTGACAGTGGTTCTGTATTCTCTTTTTGGTGGCGTATAAGGGGGGCTCAGTGTCATAAAGTTTGGATAATTGCAGATTGGAGCCATAAATACTTACTTAAAAGGATAGGACAACACAACCAAAAAGAAGCACATGAACGTAGATAAAAGGAAACTATTTTTTAATAAGTATTAATCTGATAGTAGTTCCATCTTATCCAAATAAATGAATAAATAGTGTTCAGTGTGTGAATAGCATCAAAGTATTAAGCACATTTCATGATGTGGTTATTTTGATCGTTTGTGATAATTTTGTCACACAAATAAAAGTCAATGGCACACACTAACATTGATTTCACAGCACCTTATAAGTGTTTTATAAAAGTGATTTTTTCAGCTGATAGCTCATTTTGCCAAATTATGGGTAGAGGATTCACCTCCTGAAATTCTATACACATTCTTAACTTATCAATCTCTTTGCCAAGTGCTAAGTAGCTGTACATATTTGGGAATAAAAAGTGGAACAATTTCCTTTTTAAAAATTTGGAAGTTGAAATTTCCTTAGTAAGCTCTATGGTTTAAATTGAAAATAAAATTTGACTGCTCTTTTTAAAGCTCTCTTTGTTTTGCCGGGCGCTTTGGCAATGAGCTATTTTTATGTATTCCATCCCTGTTTTCCCTAGGGATTATATTAAAACTAGACTTTAATATTATTCTTGGTTCTAATTGCCTTAGACATTAATTTGTTGATGGGAATTGTTTATGGATTGATGATCAGGGTTAGCCTTGGCATCTAGGATCTGGAGCTGTTATGAAGTATTGTGGAAATATTTGTAAATTCCCAGGAGTGCTTTTTGTGCCTCAAAAAGATTTCATCATACAAGGACAAAAGGGATGTCAAAACTAGGGTGTAGCAGATCTTTCCTTCCATAAAGTTAATTAGAGATGATTCTGAGTTAATGGATTTAGAGTTGGGCATCTTAAAGTTTTTCCCAATGTTTTTTATTTTGAGATGGGGATCTTCTTACTATGTTGCTGAGGTTGGTCTTGAATTACTGGGCTCAAATAATTCTCCTACCTCAGCTGTCCAAGTAACTGGGACAACAGACATGTGACCCCATTGTACCTGGCTTAGCTCCAGTGTTTTAATGTAGCTTTTGTAAGAACAACAATTAAGAGGTGGAATTATGTCTTTGCCTTTCTAATCGTTATGAGAGACAGTGAGTGTCAATTCACCTTTCCTACTTTGATACTGAATTGTGGTATAATTAAGGATTCCCTGATTTGAAATGTCTATGATTAATTATTTTTCTTACCTAGGAAATTGTGAGAAGTCAATTATGGTAAGTCAAAAATCATTTATCTTTATCTTGATCAAATGATTAGAATGCATAAACAATGTTCTATTGCCAGAGACTGCCATCAAATATTTGAACAAGTGAATTCTGTGAACCTTGGAAGATTGACAAGGACACACTTCTTTTAAAAAAAAGATTTTTATGATTATTATTATTCTTCTGAAAAATTTTTATTAATGATGGACCTATCACTTAGATTTTTTTGATCATCAGCTCATTTTGTATTTGTATTCGATCAACTTTTATATCCTTCAAACAGTCTATAACTAATTAGAGAAATCAATAATTGATCAGCCAATTTATTGTCTTTTTGTAGTGAATGCCCAAATATGTGATTTGATAAATTATCTACTACTTTGGCTATTTTGGTGTTGTGCTATCAGAACTAAAATTTGGCTTTTTCCTCCATTTATATTTATCATGACCAATGTTTCCAGTTACAAAACCCATATATTAAAGAGATTACTCTTGATTTAGGCAGTTCTGCCTAAGGAATATTCACAGTTACATCTGACATTAATTTTATATAACATGATTAATGGCAGATCAAAATATCTAGATAAACATTAATATTTGTGTCATATCTGTGCACCCCAACTATAAACTGGCCTTCACGGTGCCATTCCCAGCCAAAGTTGGCTATTGAGGACACAGACAACTATGAAAGCTGGACAGCCATGCAAATAGCCAGGCTCTGTCTGCAATGGGAGACCAGACTGATGGGAAGGAGTTTTCAATTTTTGTCATTTTTTTTTCTTTTGAGGAAAATTGTGGACTCTGTTGGCATCAAATTGTAGCACTCAGAGTTGGAAATCTGTAAGAAAAAGGCTTGGGGACAGTTGAGTGATCACAGCAGAGCAGGGAGTGGAGATTCTAGACACTTCTATAGACATGGCTTAGGAAAAGAAGGCTCAGGCAAAAAAGACCCATAGACTTGTTTTAAAATTATGTTGTAGAGCTAATCATTTCAGCAATGGTTTTAAACATGAACATGTGGAAAGATTATGAGGTTGGCTTCCACCCCTAATTCTTGCACTTTAAATTAATGAGGAGGTAGTGGACTCAGGGTCTACGAATTTGTATTACTAACATGGGGTTAGGTAAGAATTTTCTTGCTGGTTTGAGAACAGTGACATGGACAGTTCACAGGAGGGACTTGGAATGTTCAATGGAGATTGTAAGGAAGATAAATCCCATGTGGCAAATGACTGAATTTCTGAACCTCACTTCCCTCATGAACAAAGAAGAGAAATAACATCTTGACTCTCTGGAGAGTGGAGATTAATGATAATAAATGTGAACTGCTTAATACAGTGGCTGGCACATATTAAGAATTCAATAAATGGTAGCTATGATAGGAACAGTGACAAAAATGGAGATACAAACAAAACCCAATCATAATACCAGAATTTTCATCACCTCTGGAAATTCTAAAGTTTTATAAAACCAAGTCTTAGTCATATTCTTTGACTTGACTCCCTTTAAGAAGCTTTATATTTTAAGAATATTCTTGAATTTTAGTTAAATGCATTTTGTATAGAATATTATTTCTTATGTCCAAAATCTCCTAACCTCATAGTAAAGGTGTATACAGTTACTTGAAAACAGAATCTAAAGAGAACAAAATGAATGCCAATTTTTCCTATAAAACCAGTGTTAAGTATGCTTTATAGGTATGATCAAGGCTAATGGGCAAATATAAAATTATTAATTACAGTTGTTTTCTTTGTTTTATTATAAACAGACCTTGTGTTAGTCTAGTATGCATGGTTCTAATCTTGTGATTGCTACTTAAGATTCTATTCTAAAATATTAAGATGAAATGATGATTGTTTTCAATCCAAAAACATATTTCTTGTTTTTTTTAAATAAACAATTTATAAAGAATGCTTTTTCCTTCTCTCACATCCCTCCAAATCCTAAACTTCACTTTCAGACTGAGTTTGTTATCAACAACTTAGTTCAAAGAGATTCTTTTCATTGTTCTGAATACAATGAAATGATTTGGAAGTTTTGGTGATTAAAGAACAGGCACTTTTGAGCAACAGTACTTGCCAAATTTGTCTGTTTTACTTAGAAAAGTGTTCTAAGGCTATCCTTTTTGATCAGTAATAATTTCAGAGATCATGGACTGTATTTAAAATTCCAAATATTTTCTGATTTTTTTAAAACCTGGGAAGAAGAGTAAACATGTGCATCTGAAATACGTGGGACTTAGAGTGAAAGATTACAACTGGTAGCACAAAACTGAAATCTTGACACATTCCTTTTTTTTTAGTTATTGAAATGTTTAATCCTGATTTGTTGTGAATTTGTAAAGTATAAGTGCAGCATGATGAACAACTTAACTCTATGTATACTTTGTTGATTCAACCCCCATTTATTAAATACCTTTCAGGGTCCATCCTAAAAGATGGACTGGATTTAAGAGCTGGATTTATACATTTTATGTACTAAATACATTTAAAAATATATTCTTGATTTATTTCATCCATAACAATTTTTGTACAATTTAGATTATGCTAAGACTTTTCTAGATTCTATAGTACAAAGGTAAATAAGGCACACTTCTTAATTTCAATGAATTCCTTGTATAACAGGGAAAAATATAACCAATGGTAATAAACTAATTAAATACTATCTACTATGGGTCAGAAAGTGAGTTCAGATGGGAGTATACAGCAGCATCCATGAGATCTCATGAATTCTCAGATTTTAGGACATAAAAGAAAGAATGAGCAAGTATACACATAATATATATATATATATATATATATATATATATATATATATAAAATAGAATAATGTGATGCAGAGTAACTGGGAGTGGGGCTTCTTTAGAGTGATGAGGAACTTGTGGAGGTCACATTTGACAGAGACCTGAAGTTTGCATGTGGGAGCTAGAGATATTATAGCTCTGATGAGGAGTGAGAGTGTTGGAAGAGTAGACTGAGCCCAGTGTTGTTGGAGAATGGTGAGGAGTAGCGGCAGGAGGATGATCAGGCAGAGAGGCTAGTAGAGCCTGATTACATGGAGCCCTGCAGGCTATCCAGGGACATTGGATTTTCATGTTAAAGCAATAAGAACACATTAAAGGACTTAAAATAGATTACCAATCTAGTCTAATGACATTTTCAAGAGATAATTCTAGAAGATGTGTGGAGTATGGGTTGGAAAGGAACAAAGACATAAGAGAGATAAGTTAGGAGAGTATTGTAATTAGTAAGATCAGAAATGGTGTTGGCATGGATTGAGATGGATGATGTTGGAGATGGAGAACGGTGCACAAATTTAAAATGTATTTTAGAAGTAGCACCAAGGGTTTTGCTAATTGATAGAATATAAATTGATATATGAAATAAAATATTATATGTGTTGTACTAACTGGCCCAAATTAATAAATGGTGAGTTCTCCTAAAGTTGTATACAGTACTCGAAAAACCTTGGTAGAAGATGACAATTCTTGAGCTGAGTTTGTGTTCACAGGCAGTGATGTGCAAAGTAGCAGGGTAATTTGGACTTCAGCATAGAGAGGACAGTTGGGTAGTGGATAGGAGCTAGTGTAACAAAAGCAAGGGCAGGAGAGATGCGTCAGGACACTGAATCTCAATGAGAAATTTAGGTGTTAACGGATAGTATACAGGGAAATTCATCACGTGGAAGAAGAGGGGAGAATATGTACAGTAGAGAGAAAGACTAACATGTACTATTGATAATAAACATCAGATTTGTTGCATAGTTATAGTTCAACTGGTTTGAATACTATTATTTTAAATATGGTATTTTAAAAATATTATAACATATGCATTTTCTGAATTATTAATATTCTCTAAGCATATTATTCTTTGCTAAGTTATAACATCTTCTTTAGGAAGAAAACTCAACTTAAGAACAGTGATTTTTGCCTGCAGTTCCAGTTATTCAAGAGGCTGAGACAGGAGGATTGCAACTTTGAGGTCAGCATGGGCAACTTAGTGAGAACCTACTTCAATAAAAAGGACTGAGGATGTAGCTCAGTGGTAGAACAGAGAGCACCCTTGAGTTCAATCCCCATTACGAAAAAGGAAATCAGCTTCATTATTTGTGCAAAAAATGTAGTATAAGGACGTAGATTGCTAATATTTAATTAAAATATCTTTCCTTAACATGTTACTCTGAAATTTCATTCCACCAAGCTAGGTGCTAATTAACTATTGACAATGACTAACCCATAATTCACTTCATTTTCTCTTATTGTGGTCTATAGGTGTGATTATAATAATTGAAATGATCATAATGATCATGGTTGTCTGGAATCTTCCAATAATATGACTGATCTCTGATCCTATAAGGTTTTCTTTTTGGTAAGAAGTGTTCCATTCATTTTTTTTTAAATATAAAAGGTAAATTTAAGTCTGTTTCCATATGGTGGAAGTTTTACGATGGAGAATTTTGAGAGCAACTGTAAGTGAAAATGGGATTATAACACAAATTATCTTGAGACTCTAATGAGGTATAAGTGTTTCATACCACAAAAGCTACAATCATACTCAGTTCAGCATGACCAGCAAGTTGAGCACTTTCAAGGTAATGAATGCATTCCAAACGGTTGTCTGTATTTTTTCCACCCTTTAAATAGCAGGAAGATGGTTAAAACAATTTACTGTGGCATCAAAGGCATCATGATGGGTGTTGCCCTCACAATTCTGAGGCAGATTTTAGCTTTGGCAGAGAATGGATATTTTAACAAGTACTAGCTTACATTTTTCTTGGCATTAGGTTTATATAGGGCCATGTTTCTACCCCTTTGGAAAAATATACAAAAATGCAAAGAATGATTATAATGGTTAACCAAAATGAATGTCTACGGCTTGTGTATTTAGAGATCACCAGGTAGCATTTTGTGAAAGCTTTAGTGACCTGTTGCTACCCTGAGAGTGTTAAGTGAGGAAAAACAATTTAAAAAATGAGCTTTTCCCCCACTCTTGGGTCTTTACTATATGCAACAAGGTAAAATTCAGGAGAATCTTACATCAACAGAAGATAATGGAAATAATAGTTTGACTTGCTGATATTCTAGCATGCTATGTTTGGGCACTAGAAGAGTAAATGTTATTTAAATGATAAATAATTTAGAAACAGTTTTCAAGGTAACCTGGTTGTTGACATAATCCCTTCTGTGATTCTTTTCATGCAATAAAATAGGTAGATTAAGGAAACAAATAAGGTGCTCAATCCAAGTAAAGATTTAATAATAAAATTTAGAAAGCAATTAATATTGAGAGATTGCAAATTTTCTTTAATTTTGCTTTTATGAAAAAATGAAAGAATATATGCTTGTTTTTCCAGAGAAGCAAATGTTTCTCCACACATGCCATATGGGGTTGAGGGACAAAATTCTTTCAGAGATTATTGATTTAATTGTGCCCAAATTTCCTAATATCTTAAGCAATTTTATTGCTATTTTGTGAAATGTCTTCCTTCCACAGTCTTCCTATCCTCAGCTTTAATGGCATGCTGACATTTGGTATCACTTTTCAGATTAGTTTAAGCTGTAATTGCAAAACATGGTTTTAATTATTTTGATTCATTTGAGAAATTCTTGCAAATGCAGATAACACAGGACAGAAGTTTTAAGGTAAGGAATAGTTTGCTTTGTACATAAGTTTTGCATTGAGTGGCTTAAGGATCTAAATTAGATGGCGATAAGGAGAAGAAAAAACATTATCAGAACTGAAACAAGGGCATTTTAATCCATGTGGTGCCTTTGTATGACACAGAATGTAAGTTAGTTTGATGCATAGGCATTCACATTTTATTGGGGTACCATTAGGTCCTTGTCATGGCATTATTGTGTTGTAGCATTAGAAACATATGCTTATCTCTTGGATATGATGAACAGACACCTTCCTCAGATAGGACAAACAAACATGTAAACAAACACACATATATTATTAGGCACCTTCTGTGTGCCCAGAAGTAAGTACTGTTGGAAAGGAATTTCCACTCTGATGGAGCACTCTCACTCAAAGATCTTCCAAGGCATTCTTTGGGCATATAATTTTCTTATAATAGTATTTGGGCAGAAGGTGGTCAATAACATCAGGGAACAAAGTGTCATGAGATTTTATAGATGGAAAGAATGATATCTAATTGGGGGACATTGGGTGGGATGGATTATTTGTTTTTGTTTTTGTTTTTGTTTTGTTTAAAGAGAGAGAGGGAGAGAGCAAGAGAAAGGAAAAGAGAAACAATTTTTATTTATTGTTTTCATCTGGCCTTTGCTTCATTGACAGTTGTATACATGGTGCTGGGGCTTTAACCTAGGTCCCTGTGCAAGCCAAGCAAGCACTTCAATTGCTGAGCCACCCCTCCAGCCCTGAAGGGATGAAATTTTAAATGGGATTTGAAAGATTAGAAAGATTTGCCTTTCTGGAAGAATAAATTTCATATGGATAATCAAAGATATCTAGGGAATATTAAAAAAGAATGAACAGATTGGTTTGGTTGCTAAAGGTTTCTATAGAGTGTACCAGATGAGGATGGGACAGAAGGCTGTTTCCTGTGAAGTTATTGAATAAGGAATGGATTGGTTCCTAATTCTCTAGTCAATAGGACCACAGCAATTTTTATTAGAGTATTGATATAATCAGAATTTTTTTAGTCAGACAAGATTTTCATTATTGTTCAGAAATATTTTGTTCAGAAAAATATTGAGGACTTTAAGACCATAGTTCTGCAGATATCTTGGTGAGTAATAGCAAGGATCTGGTAGTGTCATAAACGGGAGAAGTGTGTTCTGAGAAGAGCAGTTCTGAGAAATTAGAAGTTTCTTGTCATGTCAAGAACTTGTCTTTTATTTTAATAAACATACTCCTGTGAAAGATCTCATGCCTGAGTGGAAATAAACTTCTTATGAAATAAATTGAATCTTCCTCTTTGTGCATAAAATGTAAAAAAATACTACTAATGTGGATAATAAATCTAATGAGTGAAATCTTGTACTATTATGTTTACTGATTTAAGTATAAGTTATTAAGATAATTTTGGCAATTTGTTTTTTATTGATTTCTCAGTAATTGGGATTTTCTTCTTCAGCAAGAAAATTTTGACCCATATGCTATTAGTAAAGATTTCAAATATAGATGGAGTTGAGTAGTAGTTCCCAATTTATTTGAACACTTGGAGAATTATCAAAAAAGATGAGTAAAACAGGTTCTGTCATTTTATCATAGAAGCTTTACCAATGAAGTAAAATATCACTGATGAGGAAGTTCAGTTTTCTTTAACCTTTGTGAATCAATAGGATGTAAATGCCATAGGTACTTAATCCAAAGTACACATTATATTTCCCTGTAATTTTTTTCTTTGAACTTTGTTTATATCTTTTGGCTCACATATATGTTATTATTTGCTGTCTGAAATGGCAAGCCTTGATTATTAGCAAATAACATAATTTCTGAAATTACACCTTGACATTTATTCCTTCCATTTATTCCCTGGTCAATCTAATTCATAATAAAACCTTGTAAAGGTTGCACAAGATATTGTGAAGTGTATTGCAATTAAAAAGATATGAATTTGTTTTTCTAACAAGTCACATGTCTCATATACAAAATAAATTGCGCAAATTAAAAATAGTGTGTATATAACTCACTAAACGTTAGCACAGTAAACACTTGAAGGAACATGTACAATGCAGTTATAATGGTAAAGTCATTACCATAATATTGGCTACATGGCATATTCTCCATTGCACCAGTTTCCCATTAATCTCAATTTATTCCGAGCAGGTTAGGTGTCAGACCATATCCCTTTCACTTGTATTGCCTTTGTTTTAGTCTTCAGGTCCCTATCTGAATTAGGGACACAATTTACCTTTAGGAGTAGGACTAGTTTCATGGTATACTCCATACCTTTGAAACCAGGACTTCTCATATCCCTTGACTTCCAGTTGCCTATTTCTAGAGGATTTAGCTGTTACTGCCTCTTCCAGTTAATTTCTCTAAGCTTTCTACCTTATGTGCTCAGTGACAGACGAAAGCCTATTCATGTTTATCTGGACTCTTATTCTCCTGTTGACAAGCTTTGCTTGGATGTTCTGGGTGTGACTGTAGAACTTTGTGGGCCAATGATGCTGTTTCCTCATTTTATATTTTTACTAAAAATGAAAATAATAATGAATTTCCTAGAGACAAGATATTCCTTATTTTAAGTTATATCTTCAATGTAAATTCTTTGTATCAAAAATATGCAAAATTTTTATTATTATAAATATTAACTAATATACATCTGTCCATTCTAAAAAAACCCACCCTTGCTGTCGAAGTTACGGTTTACAACTATGACTTTCATTATCCATGCTAAATTCATTATTTCTGAGGATTAGTAAATGTCTGGAATATTACCAAACTCCTTTTAGTTTACTATATGAGGTATCGGTCTGTGACAGACTAATATTTGAGGACATCATAGAGTTTCTTCTGCAAAAATCCCTTATAATTCAGAATGGCTATGTGAAGCTTCCACTGGGCAGAAGCATCATTGGGATCTCAAATTGGCCATATTCTTAATTTCTTAATATAAAATCCTACTACAAAGGTGAAGTAGGGGGAGATTTCACATATTAAAACAAGATCATTGATAGGTCGGACTGGTTCTCTGTGAAGTGTGGTCTCCACCATTTCAGTTTGCCTAGGACTGAGGGTTTCACAGGACCTGGGATTTCAGTGTTAAAGATGGGAAAGTGCAATGGGAGGCAGATAGAGTGGCATCGTTTAGTTTTGTCCTTTCTACCTTGTCTGCTCTGTGGCTTAAAAATGAGAAATAAAATTTTGAGGAAGATCCAATTTAAGTACTTATGTGAGAGCTTGCAGTGGCCATTTTATATCTCATTTTAAAATTATGTCTTAAACTGACATTTACAAAACACCCTACAGTATTTTCTGAATTAAGACTTTATAATTTTTATCAACATAAGATATCATCTGTAAAATATGGACAAAAGGAAAAAAATGCCATAGCATATCAAGGAATTTCAAAATCTAGTTCTAAACTTACAGTTCACTCTTTCCTTCTGTTTTTTCCTTCATTCCTTTCCTTTTTATTTCCTTTATTTTTTCTAATACCAAGGTTATAAATTGGCTGCTACATGAAAGTTGTTACTTATGCAAAGACTTTAAGATAAAAGAACCATTCAGTTCAGTTAAAAAGTAATGAGGGCTATTTCTTCACTTAAATCTATTCCAAATGCTTTCTTTTTGCTATAATACTATATTATAGGTAGAAATATAAGTCATACTGTAGTGTATTTTCTAGGTATGATTGGGCAAAGCAACCTGATATAGAAAGAGTAAAACTACATCATCTTCAATAAAAGCCAGTTCTTGATCCAAGTCATCTGTAATGCAGTGACAGTATATAAAGTGTTCCTATTTTTATTTTAAAAGATTTATCTCTGACCTCTGAGAATTTGATGGGAACAGAAATGGAATTACAGATTTCTTAATGCAAGTTGGTTTGGAAAGGCATTCTGCATAACTTCTTAGGTCCAAGATATTTGGATTTTATAGAATTTAGTGAGATGCATTCTAATGGAATTAGTTCAAACCTAATTCCATAGTTGCCTCATCCAACCGAAAAAAGAATATTTTTTAAAAAGTACAACATAGAGAGAATATAGAAATCATAAGTGTACACTTGATGAATTATTTCAAAATAAAAATTTATGAATTTTCAGCATGTAGATGGAGCAACAGAACATTGTCTGTACCCCAGAAGCCCAATTATATATCTTTTCCCAGTCACCGTCACCTCTGAATATAACTACAGTCTTAATTTCTAACAGTGTATGTTAGTATTCCTTTGTGCTTGACTTTTAAAATTTAGCATTATATTTTAATATTAATTCTTATCTTTCTATGTAAGCTGTATAGGGTACAAATACAAATTTTGACTCTTCTGTTTACTAATTGCATTGGATTTTAATAATTTGTTATTCCCTCTTGGCTTCAGTTTCTTCACCTGTAAAATAAAAATAGTAACATGCTCTTGAATGACTGCTAGGAAGATTAAGTGAGTTAGTATATGTAAAGTACCTGGAAAATAGTTGAAGCTCAGTAATTTTTAGTGTCTTCATCCAGTTTTCTTTTACTTACTCCCAGTTTCTATATAAATGTACTAATGGAACAAAACAAAGTTATTCACATTCAAGCTAAAAAATTTTGTTAAAGGTGATCTGTGAATGACTCAAGGAATACAATACTTGCTGGGATATTCGAATAACTGAAGTTTTATTTTGCACTTGTATTCTGTCAAATTCAACATTTGTGGTTCTCTGATATAAAGTTGGGATGACTTGATTTTCTTCCCCTATTCATCCCAACTGGATAATGAAGGATTCTCGGACATTATTTTAGTCTTAGGTTTAACAGGATAAGTGTTTCCATCTGATATGCCACTGTTTTTAAAAAATAGAGATATAATTATACACAAAGAGAATATGTGTATATATATATATATATAATTTTATGTCCAAACTTCAATTATTTCTGTGAAGTAAAAATTAATTCTTAAAAGCTATTAAAAGAGGTAAATTTACCTAATTTAATTTTTTTGAATATATATATGTTCTGGGAAATATTATTTTTTGAGAAATACTGTGTATAGTTATGGAGAGAAACTACAAAGATAAATTTCAAAAACTAAAAGTTACATCGTTTTCTTAGACATGAAATGACAATTGTAATATAGAATAAAAAATTTAATTGCTAATGATATTGTTTAATGGTTTCTGTTGCCAAGGAGACATTTCAGTGTTTTTGCTCTATTTTAATTAAAAAGTACAATTTATGATAGTATTTTTACCTTCAAGTTAGGAAATATAACTGGCACTCTTTTGTTGTGAGGCTCAAACCATATAATAGAGCTTTCTTCAAAGAAGACATACAGGTGGCCAATAAGTGTATGATAGTGTTCAATATTCTAATCATTAGGGAAATGCAAACATAACCACAACAAGATATCACCTCATGGTTGTAAGGATGGCTCTTATAAAAGGACAAGGATGTGGAGAAATTGGAACCCTACCATACCATTGGTAGGAATGAACAATGGTGGGGTCACTCCAGAAAACAACATGGAGGTCCCTAAAATAATTAAAAAATATAATTTCAGTGTGATGCAGAAATCCAACACCTGGTATTTATCCAGAAGAATTCAAATCAGGATCACAAAGAGACATTAGCACTCACGTTCACTTCAGCGCTATTAATGATAGCCAGTATGGGAAAGCAATCTAAATGTTCATTCATAATAAACAGATAAATGAAATGTGGTTTACAAGTGCATGTGCACGCTCACGCACACACACACACACATACAGGCATGCACATGATTGTTATTCAGCCATAGAACAGAAGGATCTTTTGCAATATGTCACGATGTGGATGAACATCAAGGACAAAGAAGGACAGATGCTGGTTTTTTTTTTTTTTTGGTCTTTTTTTTTTTAAAGAGAGAGGGACAGCGAGAGAAACAGAGAAAGAGAGAAACAACTTCATTTAGTTTTTCACATGGCCTTAGTTGCTCCAACACTTAGTTGTGAACGTGGTGCTGGGGTTTGAACCCAGGTCCTTCTGCTTGCCAAGCAAGCGCCGAAACCGCTGAGCCACCACTCCAGCCCCGACAAATGCTGTTTAATTCCACTTATATGAAATAGTCCAACTCATAAAATCAGTAAGTGGAATAGCAGTTGCCAAGACTGTGGAAGAGGAGGTACGGGGAAATTAGCGACCTATGGGTAATAAAGTTTCAGTTAAACAACATTATTAAACTCTTCAATTCTATTGTGTAATATTACACTTATAGGAAACAATATCATAATGTACATTGAAAAGTGTTAAAAAGATTGAGCTCATGCTGTGGTTTTACAATATGAGATATAATATACATGACATAGAATATATATATGACATTGAATTTTTTCTGTATTTATATAAGATTAAAAATTTAGATTTTTGCTAGACTTTTAGATGGAGTGTAACTATCTGTCTATGCCATCCAATGTCTAAAGATTTTTATTCTTTGTTCATTAAGTGTTCTTCAGCATTGCATAGGTCTTTTCAACTTTCACTATCTGTCCAGTCCAACCGCCATTTCTAATCTAAACCACTGACTTACAAACTTGAAGTTTAGAAGTTGACCAGAGTCCCTGAAGGAGCTACATGGCTCAAACTCTAAGTAATTGAGTTTACTTTCCTCTAAGACCAGAACAGTCACTTTATTGAAAAAGATGTCACCAATACTTGCTATTTTTCTCACACACAGATGGCGCTACTGACCTACCATCACAGACACCTCTCCACAGCTTTCACCACTGGATAAACAGCAATCTGTCCATGTCTGGTCCCCAGATAGTTTCTATTTCTGAAGCCCTAACTGGGGTTTTGGGTGGAGTGAAGTCTTAAACAAGGAGCTGTTATTATTGTACGCAACCAACCATGTTAATATTTAGAGACAGAACGTATTGGTTGACTGGACTTGTTATATTTCAACTGATAAATTGATTGTTATTGAGTGAAGACAAAGGCACCTGATTTGAACCCTGTGGCTTATTTAATTGTTTGTAGGATGCTGAGTGATTAATTGCATCACCTTTGCATCTGTTCTTTATTTGAACGGAAAGGAAGGGACCAACATTTATTGATCATCTAGTTTATACCAATAACTGGGCTATTCCTAAGTGATTCCTATGAGGGAATGACTTCTCTTCTTTATTTTACATATTATAAAAGTTAAAGTCAGAGATGTAGTATGACTCAAGAGCTCACAGTCAAGTCACCAAGTTACTGTGATCTTGTGATTTAAGCCTAGTTCTATATGATTTAAGATTTAAGTCTAATGTTCTTTTTATATAAGCCTATCCTGAGAATATAACGCTAACCTTATAATAAGCGTAATGCTAGCCTTATATTAACATTGCTGCCATGGGGGAATGTAAGTAATAGCCCTTTGGAAGGATAAAATATAGCAGAAGCTCTCTTAAAAGCCCTTCATTGAACTGCGCCACCAGACTAACCAATGTTCTCTTTGCTTCTGTATAGAACTTATTGGCTTGTGTAAGTGAATGCTTAGAAATACAAAATAGATCTCTGCTGTTGCTTTATTTATTTCATGTTACTCTATTAACTGGAATTCTAATATTTAAAATTTATAAATTAACAGTTTTATTAAGGATTCTGTGAAGTTGAATACTTTAAGGTCTATGGGAATCAAGTAAAACAATATATTCTTTTGGGTTGAGAGAAGACAATTTATCAAAACTTCAGTACTTTTGATGATTTGGCAAGATTAATATAACACAGATATTTGACTACATCATTTATGTTGACTACTTCTGAAGATCATTAGGACCAATGTCTCCAGAGACTGGAGGGAAAAATTTTACTACCCATTATTTTGAAATTTGAAAAACATCTGGAATTGCTGGGTTCTTGCTCACATATCCAGTTTAATACTATTACGTCAGATACATTTATTTCTGCTCTGCAAGACCATGTTAGTAGGATTTCATGACACATAACTGTATTTTTTAAGAAAGATACTTTTTATTGTATTCTGAAATCTGATTATATCACATCTAGTTTAATTAGATTATGTTTTTTTTTTCAAATATTCATATTTGCTGTACTCATCAAAATTATTTGGTAAAGAAATACCATGACAAAATTTATGGTGCCCTTAAGTCAGGGCATGCATCAGAACCGTTGACCCAGAAGCAGGAGCAGAGGCCAGTGTCCTGGACACAGAGTTGTGAAGAGCTGAGAGTTAAGGAAGATGTGAAAGGTGATGTCCTTCAAGAGGTAAACAACACACAGAGAATGATCACGTTGAGGAAAAGTTTCTAAGTAAGGTAAAGAGTCCTGATATCTATTTTAACTGAAACAGGGTTGACAAATGGAAGACAGCCTCAGAGCAAGCATTTGGCAGTGAACTTGACAGCTAGAAATGGAAGGGTAGAGAGGCCTCATATGTGGAGGGAGGATAGTGCAGCAACGGGATTTCTAGCTCATGGGAGAACTGGGTCTGAGGACACTTGGTATTTGTGCAAAATATTGAAAGAGAATCTCAGGAAACATAAAAAAAAAAAAGCAGGGGATTCGTTGGAAATGAGAAGTTCCACAAAGTGATCATTTTATCCTCCTTGCTTTATTGTTTTTGTACTCCTCCTTGCTTTATTTTTCTTCTGCTTATAGAATGGAACTTAATTATTTTCGCTTTTCCAAATGCGTTCATTCTATACTTATTTTCTTTCCTCTTTTATTTTAGCAATTAATCCCTCTTTTCTGGGTAGTCTTATCAGCTTTCAAAGATTCAAACACAATCACTTGAATTTAAACCAAAAATATAAAACCTTCTTTATCCCAAGTTTGCTTTCATATTCTACCATATTTTAATATTGTACTTAATAGTGTAAACCTAACAGCAACAGCAAAACCCCTAATAACTCCCAAATATTTAGAGTGCCAAGCTTTCACTTGAGCTCCAGAATCATATATCCAATTTCTTGTTAGCTATCCAGGTATTATCATTATTTTGCTTTTTTACAAGATGAAAAAAATTCTTGATGCTTGTCCTCCCTCCACCCATAAAACAATAATGGCAAATCAACAATAAATAATCAAACAAAAACCAAGCAATTCGCTCTTCTCACATGTTCTGAAGTTTTAATGAATGTCAGTACTATCTAGCTAATTGCTCAAGCAAGAGACTCAAACGTCTTTAGCATCCCATTCATCAACAAGCTTTGTCTCTTTTACTCTAGAGTATCTCAAATATGCTACTTGTTTTTATTGTCACTGTCATCACCACATCATCTTCTCCCTGGACCAGCATAACAGCGGTCTACTTTTATCTTTCTCACCACTTCTATTCCTGTTCAACTCTATTTACTACCAAGCAGCAGACTGATCTTTTTAAACAAAAATAAAATTCCTTCACTTTAATACTAAAAGACCTTTCAAAACTTTCCAATTTCTTTTAAAATTCAAATTCTTTATTGTGGCTTACATAGCTCTTTATTTACTGCCTCAAGTCATTTCTCTTACTAATCTCTACCTTATTTACTATGTTCCAGCTTTTCAAGGCTTGTTTCTTTTCCCTGAATAATCAAAACACTTTTCTGCCTCTGGGGATTTATACTCCCTGTGTCCTCTGTCTAGAATATATGACTTCCTACATTGGACTCTTCCCTTTTTGGAACTGAGAAAAACTTCTTCCAATTTCAGATCACTCTAATCAGAGATCTCTTTTTTCCCTACCTGATATAACTTCATCCCTGCTTTTCAGCAGTTTTCACAAATCACAATGTCTTTCTTACAATGTTAAAAACTGATTTTGTATCCATGGTCTTCCCAGCTGTGCCTTTTCTCCCCCTTCACCCATGCAGGGCCATACTCCAGGGAGGCAGGTATGTCCTCTGCCCTCTTCACCCTTCTATTCCTTATACCCAGGGCATTCCGTGGATTGCAGCAAATTTCTAACTTTTCGAAATGAACACATGAAGCACTCATCTTACGGTTTGGTGTAGTTATTTTTACTATGTGCCTTGTTCCCCTGCTGTGGGAAATGAAAGGACACTCAGCTACAGTCCTAGGACTAGCATCATTCCTGATTCTAGTATGAACTCAATAAATATTTTAAAAGAATTAGTAAGTGAAATAAGTAATATAATCCCACAGTCAGGAGAGAGCTGCTACTTTACTATTGTAGCCTACTCAGCTCATCACTCCAGTATTTGGGGCCACATTTGTTCCAAATTCTGGGGCAGGACTGAGTCTGAAGATAGGGAAGAATTAGGGTTGGTAACTTGGTTAGAGGGATAGCAGAAAACCTGTCAGTCTATTGTGTTATATTTTAACTCATAGGTCATTTTTGTTTTTATTTTTTTTAAAGAGAGAGAGAGGAAGAATCTATTTATGTTTTTTATGAAACCTTTTTTATTCAGAAATTCATTTGCTGAGCAATCAAACAAGCTTCTAATGAAATAATATAATATATATAAATTCTGAAAATTAGATTTACCCCCAAGAGCCCCCCCCCCAATTACCCACACTTATCCCTCTCCTCCCCGCCACCGCTTCCCAATACATCTCTACAAATGCCTTAGGTTGTATGACATTAAATCTCATCTGGATTTAAAACATGACAATAGACCTCCTTTCTCAATGGCCAGGGTCAAGCTCCAGCCTCCACAGATGAGTGAAGACATTCGACCCTTGGTTCTCTGGGTTAAGCTGATTTTACTCAGCATAATTTCTTCCATAGCCATCCATTCACCTTCAACTGCTGCAATATCATTACTTCTAATTGCTGAATAAAACTCCATGGTATATATGTACCACAGTATTTGGATCCATTCATCCAATGAGGGACATCTGGGTTGTTTCCATAATTTAGCTATCGTAAATTAAGCAGCTATGAACATCGATTTTGCTGTGTCACTGCAGTGTGCTGAAGAATCAAGTTTATTTATGTTCTCATTTGCTTTTTGTTTTTCCAGTACTTAGATGTGTACGTGGTGCTGGGGTTTGAATCCGGATGCTTACACCTGCCAGGTAAGCTCTCTAACCCCTGAGTCACCACTCCAGTCCCTCATAGGTTAATTCCTAAATGGCTAGCTTGATTCAGAGCCACTAAGTGAGCATCAAAATTGATATGAATCTGTAGTGTTCTTCTGTATCTTTCCTGGCTTATCAATAACTTTATCCTTTTGAAAATGAAACACATTCTGTTTTGTTTCTTCTATAACCAGAAACTTTCCTGGCGAAAGGACAACTTTGCTTTTGTTGGCTGTCTCATAAATGTTATTTGGGTCTATTTTAGTGGTAGTAAGGGTTGAATTACACTGTTTAAATTGGTAACATTTTCTTAGCCACAAACATTGAAATATCCTCAATTAAAAATTTAATAGTCTCACATTTATTAGAAAGCTTAACAAAATCTATATTAAAACCAACAGTGTTCAAATATATTTTGAATATTTTTCTTAAAAATTATGTATAAAATATAATATCAATAGGAAAATTAGAGAAAGTTCATTTCATTGAATTCATTTTCTTAAAGAAACAAAAACTGTAACGCACAAAAGCATATTCCACATGGCACAAAAATCAGAGAAAGTAGACATAATTTGTTTCATTTAGAATAGAAATTTTGAGAGGGAAACTTTGTTTTAAGTTGGTAGAAAAGAATTTCAAATGGAATCAGTGCAATGCCAATTTATAAATTGTGTTATGTGAATAATCTTTTACTTTAATATATTCTAATTATGATGTTTTAGGATGGGTAGACAATCTTGAAATTGGGTAAACTTTTTAAGTATAGATATTGATGTTTTAAAAAGTTTTGAATTCATGAGGCATTCACTGTATAGTATATAAAATGAGTCAAATAAATAGGAAATTTTTATCTTATACTCTTTAAAATGAATCTAAACAATCATTAGTGTTGTTATAATGAATGTTGAAAATAGTAGAGAAAAGTATTACTATTTAGAGTAGCACCTCTTATTTTTTAATATATTTCTGTTAAACAGAATTAACCAGAAACATGTTTGTGAGTGCTTACCGCAAATATTTACATTTTTAACAAAGGCATGTAGCATTCCTTAAGTTCTTATTAGGGAAACCATGTTCAATGCACTGGAAAACTTTGTTTTCCAGTTTTATGCTCTAGATATGAGAACTTATCAAGGTCATCCTGTAATTACAGAATTTGTTGACAGCACTGCATTATGCCCAAATCTATTGACTGTGTTCAGGTACCGAGCTTCAGAAATACAGCCACTTATTCAACCCTGTAGCTGCTCAAACTCTGAAGCAGCTAGAGACTTGGATCTCTTGATCATTGTTCATGTGCATCTTGACACCATGTAGCTTTTGTTTCCCTAACTACACCCAAATTCCAGATCCATAAATAACTCTACATCAATCACTGCAAGGTCCACTGTCTTTCCTAACCACAGAACAGTACCTCTACTCACTTCTCAATATGTGGATTTGCTCATTTCCATATTGTGGAGGTTAGGCCAGGTAAACATCTCATACTAACAGACTCACAACCCTAGGAAAACTGAATAACTGGATAAAAATAAGAAAAGTTATTATTTTACTGATGTAGTTCAGGTGAACTGTTTGTGTTGAAATTGAGCCATTTAAATAGTAACTGTAGTTCCAATATACAATATTTGTAGGTACATACAGTAATATAGTTTAGGAATCCAGTCGTTTTGAACTTTTTTTAACCTTTCAAGTGGGTTATAGAACTACCTTAATTTACTTTCAGATTGAATTGTTAAGGTGAAATATTTCATGTTGGTCTTAATATGCCCCAAAAGTATATTTTGTTGTGAAATCTCAAAGTATGCTTTCTTTTCCCTACTTGAAAATAGCCAGCAGATTTGGTTGACATTTGATATAAAGTGATTCTATAGTATGAGGTACAAGTGAATCTCATTTTTAATCTTGTAATCCTTGTACATGTTTATGGAAAATGAGTTGAAAAGTAGAACTACAATTGTATTTTCCAGTCATTGCCAGACATAAATGACTTTTTACTTAGAACATTTTCCATGCCTTTGGGTTACTAAAATTCAAACTAATGTAAATTGGTACTTTTTATTTGGTTGAATCTGTAGCCAAAGAGTCATTGACTCTGAGTGTTTTTTCACAATATTGTATTTTGCATGGGCTTTGCCCATGGCTTCTTCCTTATACTTTTTTCTTTTATTTTTTTTGTAGTACTGGTGATTGAACCCAGGGTCACTCTACCACTGAGGTATATCCCCAGCCCTTTTTATTTTTTATTTTGAGACAGGGTCTCATTAAGTTGCCCAGGCTGACCTTAAATTTACAATCTTCCTGCCTCAGTCTCTTGAGTCACTGGGATCACAGGCATGTGACACCCTGCCCTGAAAGCTGTGGCTTCTTGGAACACAATGATAGCATGTAAGAAATGGAGAAATAAGCCACTGTGGATGAATACCCTGGCTTATGGTAGACACACAAGGAAGGAGGTGAAAAACAAATGCAAGTATTAAATATGCAGCATTATATTGATCTGAGATGGTGTCCACAGTTAAAAAAGACCCCATCTGGTTGGTGGGTGCTTTAGCAGCAGATAGAATATTTCTAATTAGGCTGGTGGTACTTTTATGGATCCAAGGGGGACCATTTCAAAATGAAATAGCCTATTGCCAAAAAGACTGGGATAAGAACTGTCTCCTTAAAGGAGAACAAACAGGCCGGAGCCAGGCAGGTTTTCAATGTCCTGGCCAAACTGGCTGAAGAGCAGGTGATAATAACAGGAAAACAAAATTGGAAGTGACACAAAGCTCAACTATAGGATATTTGCACAAACAGTGGGAAACACAAATAAATCTGGGTTTCAGGTATCAAGATATTGGTGATTTAGTTCACACTAGACCAACTTTTTACCTGGGGGTCATTTTCTCAATGTGATTCTCATTGGTAGATAATAGACAGGTCTTAAGCCTATGGTTGAAGAACTTCAGTTGACAGTGATAAATAAACGGAAGAGGAAACACAGGAGATCTCTAGAAGAATATTTCCAGCTCAATCAACTGACTGTTTTTGCAGTTTTCTTTTTCGTTAATCTCAACTGATTGCAAAATCAGTTCCTTTAAGGGTGTCTGTACGCAATCTAAAGTATATGATATTTTCTTCTTTCTTATCTGGAATTTTTATGAATTTAATTCTAAATATTATCTAATTGTTTTGAACTATACAGTAAAGTCTTGATGCTGAACAGATTTTTAAATATTTGGGTCATGCCAGAACTAAATTTTTTTATTTTATAAAAATTTGTAAGGGATTTAGATTTTGTGAAGTGAAGATTTTAGAACTATTTGTTAAAGTATAAAATACTCGGAGGAGTGTCCACAGCATAAGTGTATCTCTCCATGGATGTCCAGAGATGAATGTAACCACAGAATGGAACAGATTATGACAACATCCTCAGAGTCCTGTTAGTTACCAGCTCCAGGAGAATAAACATTGATAACAGTAAGTTCTGTGTGGTTTCGGATTGTATAAGAAGTGAAAGAAGTCAATCATAACTGTTTTGTGGGCAACTGTGTGTGTGTTTGTTTGGTTTCTTTTATTCAATATCACTCTTGTGAGATTCCTCAATTCTGCTCTTAGTCATAGGCCATTTGCTATCATTTCTTTCCAAGTACAAACATACCATAATTTGAATTTTCACTTCTACTGTCAACAAGCATTTAGATAGTTTCCTATATGGAAGTTATTATATAAAGTGCCACTATAAATTTTCCAGTAGAAATCTTTTTTTGTGAGAAGTATCTTTGTAGATACTTTGGAGTGAAATATGGAGTCATGAATTTGTGAAACTCAGAAGTTGGTGATTTTATCTTAGCCAATCCCAAAGATCATCTGTTACCATAAATATGTCACAGATCTATCTTGTTCTTGCTGTAGATGACTTCTGTTGGCCTACTTTTTGCTGAAGATGTGTACACAGGATTTTAATTATATGCCTCTTTATCTGTTATACATACATAATTCCAATAATATTAACTCTAAGGTACAATGCAGGGATGTTAGTGAACAGATAGATACCTTTTGTAATTTTAAAAATTCATGTATTAGTCCATTTGTTTTTAAACTTTTACTCACAAATGTAGAAAAGAAATATTAACATAACATAATGTTAAAAAGTTGACTATGGCTGGGTGTGGTGGTGCATGGCTAAAGTTCCAGTGCCTTGGGAGGCTAAGACAGGAAGATCACAAATTCAAAGCCAGCCTCAGCAACTTAAAGGGCCCCTGAGTAACTTAGTGAGACCTTTTCTCAAAAACTGTTGTACATATATACAGTGGAATACTACTCGGCTATTAGAGAAAACAATATTATGGCATTTTCAGCCAAATGGATAGAGATGGAAAAAAATTATGCTAAGTGAAGTACCCCAAACTCAGAAACTCAAGGGCTGAATGTTTTCTCTCAATTGTGGAAGCTAGAACACAATCAGAAACAGTATGATAGGTGGTCAGACTAATAATAACCTCAACATATATGAAATTTTACACAAGCAGGGGGAACCTTGCTTATGATGCTGGAGGAGGAAGGGAGGGTTCCAGGGATGGGGGAGGGGATAGGAAGGATATCAAGGAGGATAGAAGGAGGGAGTATGAGGGGATTCAACCCAGTGGGGAACCTTCAACTTCCAGGAGAAGTCCAATTAACACGGGGGTTAAATAGTGGGAAACATGGAACCATTGGGAACCCAAGGGGGGAACCATAGAATGGCATCAGCCTTGGCTTGCCCTGTCATTATACATTTGTTCTTGATTGTATGGCAATGACTCCCTCCTAAATGTAAGTCTATTTTTTTAACTAATAAAAAATGAATTAAAAAATCTTTTCTCAAAATAAAAAGAAAAATTAAAAATTTGGGCTGGGGATGTGGCTCAGTGGTTAAGTATCCCTGGGTTCAATCCCTGCTACCAAAATGTAAAAAAAATTAAAAATGAAAAGTCAACTGTCAAAATATAAAATTTCACAGCAAGTAAATAAGTAGGTGTTAATTCATGTTAAATCACCATCTTGCTTTATAAAAGGAAGAAGATGAGATTTATTTTTAACTAATTCATAAAAGCTTAGAAATTATACATATGAACAGGGCACCACACGTTGTTTTGATAATGTATACATTGTATAATGTTTAAAAATATTACACATATTTATCTCATTTATTTTTTATTTGTGGTGAAAACTTTCAAAATCCCTTCTTCCATTTTTTTGAAATGTACAGATCATTATTATTGTCACCAGTCACCCTACTTTGCTACCACACACCAGAATTTCTTACTCCTGTCTAACTGCAAATTAGTAACCATTGATAAACCTTTCCTGGCCTCTGCCTGACTCCACCACTGTAGTCTCAACTTTTATGAGATTACTTTTTTAAGATTCCACATATAGTGAGATTGTGTGGTACTTGTCATTCTATGCCAGGCTTATTTGGAACTGCCATATGATCCCACTATCTCAATACTGAGTATATATCCAAAAGAAATTAAGTCAATGTATCAAAGAGACCTCTGCACTTCAGTCTTCATTGCAGCACAATAGTCAAAAAATGGAAACAACCCATGTGTCTCTCAATGGATGAATGGATAAAGAAAACATGACACATACACACAGTGGATTATTACTTAGTCAAACAGAATAATGAAATCCTGTCATTTTCAGCAACATGGATGGAACTGAAGATCATTAATTGAAATAAGTAAAGCTTTTAAAAATTCTTACTTTCTCTAGGGACAGTATATAATTTTGATTTTATATGAGACAGAGAAGAATATTGAAAACCTACTGTGTTTTGGTCACCATACCATCTTTTTTTTCAAATACATCTTCTGTAACAGTTTTCATAGAAATACAGTAAAACTTTATTAACTTTTTCCTATTTTTTAAGTACAGTAACCCTGCTGAAGGTTATACAGCAATTGATCAGGCTGATAATGAATATTAATTGGACCTATGGGAATGCAAAGGCTATGAGATTTCTTGCATAAGGTTTGTGTTCAGCATCCTAAGATTCCACTTATTACACTGCACAGTGGAACAGATCAATGAATGCTTACTTATAGAAAAATGTTTTTGTAAATGAAGTTACCTCACTCTGTGAGTGGAGTTATTAAATAAAACCTTTTAGGAAATGATGAGTAAATTTGATGATTTCATGGTTTGATGATTTATGTATCATGCTGTTTCAGTAGACTGTATGGAGATTGTGTTTAATGATTCTGCATTTTGGAGTTGGAATGCCCTTTGCCTAAGGACCTGCTGCACTCTGGACCATTTCACATTCCGTTCCTGTGACTGACTGATGTGCATGACTATGACAAACACTTGGCAGCCTCACTGGGAGGGGCCTGTGAGTGTGAGGACTCAGATTGTCATTAAACTGGGGCCAGGAGCCAAGGACTGAGTGCATGCTGAAGACATGGCTCCAAGCTCCACCACCCTTTTGGCCAAGGTGCAAGTGCAAATTGTACTTGTGAATTTATCGTAAATTATTCTTTTTTTTTTTAATGGAACATTTTAAACCAGACAAAGAAAACGCTTTCCTTCTGGAATGGAATTCCACCCTATTGCACTCTGAGTTTGACTTGATAAATAATAGGACAGGCTACTGAGGGAGATTACAAATTGTGTCTCGGGGGGTTTTAAGAAGAGAATAACCATCTGTCCAGGATGATTCCAAGGTAGGATTTTGTCTATGAATCTGAGAAGCCCGTGGTGTGAGGAAAGGAACATTTCATGATAGAAGGGAGACTCAGGCTTTAGTTCTCAGCTTTGCAGTAACTTCCTGTACTCTCCAGTAAGTTGACTGAATCCTGGGGCATCCTCATCATGTTGAGCAACTGGTAGAGAGTAGGGCCCTCATTTTTACAGCTTTCTACCACTTAGATATTGAGAAATGAACTTTAACTAAATTTGGATGAGAGAAATGGGCTAAAGTGTGTTCTGTGAAAAATTAGCTTCATGGGAGGTTAAACAACTTCTGTTATACAGGTGTTTTGTCATAAGTTGAGGGAAAAAGAGCTGAATATTTTTTTATGTTAAGATTTTGAAGAGCCTTCAGGTACTAAAGTTCAGAATGGCTTTCCAGGTATTAAGAGATATCCAGAGGGGTTGGAGTGGTGGCTTGATCATTACGACGCTTGCCGGGTAAGCGTGAGGATGCGAGTTCAAACCCCAGCACCACATATACAACAAAGTGTCAGAGCAACAAATGCCACATGAAAAACTAAATAAAGCTGATTCTCTCTTTCTTTCTCCCTCACTGTCCCTCTTTCTTTAAAAAATACATTCAGAGCTTACCAAGCACATTTGACTATGAAACCCATTTTAAACATTTTGTTAGCTACAGACTTTGAGCTATTATAACTTCCAGGTTTGGAAATTCTGTATGTCTTTGTTTTATGTCTCTGCTTACTTCCACACATGTCAAAGGAAATGTGAGAAATTATTTATTCACTAATCAATGCTATAATGATTTCTTAGAAATTATTATGGGCCAGGACAGTCCTAAGGCTGAGGATACATCAGTGAATAAATAACAATAACAAAATTCCTGCCTCCATAAAGCTTGTATTTTAGTGCAGGGAGGCAGTTAGTAAATGAATTAATGATAATATATAAACATGTGCTATAAAGAAAAATTAAGATAGGACCAGGTGAACTTTAGTGTCTCATTTATAATCGAGTGAATTTGGTAGACGGGAGACTGCTTTCTGGCTCCTTCCCTGGGAACGGCCACATTGGGTATTTACAGTATAGAATGAACTTACATACTCATGTTGACTGCTCCACATGTCATCTCTGTTCAGAAATATGTCAGGAAGTCAGATTGTTCAGACAGTATGAACTTAGAGAAATAATTATTTCATTAATTTAGATGGATACTCAAATTAAAGTGTGATAAACTATCCATTCCCATATGAAGCATTAACCTCTCACAGTAGAGGAAACTGAGCTTGACTTGTTATCATTACACAAGGATGGGTAAGCAGTCTAGATTTTGTTTTACTGAATATGTCTTTTTGTGTTTTATATTAGTTTCTATATTTTGAAATATATTCTATATTCTTAAAAACTCCCAAATACATGGAATATAATTTGGTGTAATTAAGTTCCCAGTAATCTTATGTATAACTAAAAAGAACTAATAAAAATACATAAAAAGAGAAATAAAAGGTAAAATTATTGGAAAATAATAACTACATATTTCCCAATGATATGACCATATATTGTAGAAAATCAATAAGGCAATAAATTAACATAATTAATAACATAGTGAGGTTATTATATGAAAAAAATCAATGCCAAATAATCAATTATAAATTTACACACAACAAGCAGAAAAACTAAAATGTTAATTTAAAAAAATACATTGCTGGGGCTGGAGCAGTGACTCAGTGGTTGGAGTGCTTGCCTTGCATTTTGTGAGTACCCAGGTTCAAACCCCAGCAACAAATACAAAACTTTGTGTTGGAGAAAGAAAGGACAGACGAAAAAATAAATAAAATTGATTCTATCTTTCTCTCTTTCTCACTCTCCCCCTCTCTCTTTAAAACGTAAAAAATTCATTGCTTATTTATATTTTCTTCAGCTATGTTTTATAGGATTCAAAGTAGAGTTCATAAATATTTTTCATTAGATTTATTCCTAGTTGTCTGATCAGTTGATGTCTTTGAAAAACACATTTAAAAATTCAAAGTCCATGAAATTTCATATTTCACTGCTAGTATGCAGAGAAACAATTGATTTTTATATATCAGTCTTGATTCCTGGAACCTTAATAAACTTATTAGATCCCCAAAATTCCAAATGCCATTAATTGCATTACTGAAAGATCTTTCTTTACACCAGAAATTCACTGATTCATTCATTTTGAATATATATCAGCTCTTGAAATTGATTCAATATTCAGATTATCGATACTCTGAAACAAGTTAACTCTACCTTCATTACCTAAAAGAGTAGAATATCTTTACTTCTATGGGATCTTACAAGATTACAATTCCTAAAACTATAATCAATAAGTAGAACAGAATTCCTAAGCAATCTATGAAATGATAAATTCATTTTCATAGTTATTTTATTTTAAATGTGCATGATGAAGCAGAAGCAACTCACAGAATATGAATGTTATTTAGGAAAACATTGGTTTTTATAATTGGGACCAAGTCGATTTGAACTACAACTTACAATCTTCACACCTCTGTTCTTTCTGACCACTGTAACAAGTACAATCAACTTCTAAAAATGCAAATAAGCAATTTAAATTCTTCTTTCTTCATACCACTAAAACATAGATTAACACAGTTTTGCAATTATGCCATGCATAGGGATAGTCCTTTCACCTCTCAGTTCAAACTGTAGATAGTTGTCACATCATTAGTAAGTATATGATATCTGTAAGACTTCAAGATCAATTAACCTATAAGTATGCCTGGCTGTATATTTATTTGCAACTAGAATTGTCATATTTGATTACCATGAATGTGCGACTGTCTTTTCTCTGATATCCTGTAGGGAGAAAGAGTAAAAAATAGGATGAATGAGAGAAAAGCACACATGTACACAGCCCATGCAATCTCACAAAACCATAAAAACCGTAAGGAGAAAAACTCAATAGACTATCTTATCCATCATTCTAACTATATAGGATTATTATAAATTCAACGTGATTTATCTTGTAGTAATTATTCTCCCACTGTTTCATTTAGATGGTTACTCCATAGCATAAGAAACTTTTCAGTTAGAAATAAATAAAAATTGATTTTTATATGAATTTCATTTTTCTTAGAATGTGGTACTTTGTATACAGTGAGAGTAATACAATTGCACAAAATTTAGGTGGCTTTTAGGAAATATGTAAAAAGATTTTAAGAATTCCATCAACTTTTCTTTGTTGCTATGGTATTTTGTGAAGTTGAGGTGATTATAAATTCTGTGCTTTCTTCAGTTTCACTTTTTCCAGAGTTTCACAGATTGTTCACTGAGTAGGAGTCGTATAGCTAGCGTGAGTGTAGGTCTACACAGTTGCAACCTCTTCCAGGAAAGACTATTTGATGTTTATTCAGATGGATCAAAAGAGAATAGCATGAGAAAATACAATTACATTCATAAAAGCAATATATATAAAGCTGAGGAAGGAGGGAGGACAACAGATGCACAATTCCAAGTTCTACAATCTATTGGGAGATCATTATTAAGATCAGAATACAAGATATTCCAAGAGGAAATTTCAAAATAGGATACAGTAGGAGGTTAGAATGGAAACTAGAAACCCTAGGAGGGTGTAAATGGCTTGGTTTTATGATGTGTTGCCTGTGTGGTTCAGGGGTAAACTAATTGTAAACATGGAGAAATTTGCAGGGTAAGACAGCCTGAAAAATACCTGCACATTTCTAAGGTATTTCATTATGAAAGATTTTCCAGGTACTTAAAATATTTCTAATATTTCAGGAATGCAAATGCAGGGCATTTTGTTGGTAAATTAGTTTCACTTTTTCTTAAGCTGGGAAACTGTGCAGTTTTCTACTTTTCCAAAGGCCTTTGCAATATAACCTGCTCTCTTTTCTTCATGGTTACTCTAATTTTTCCTTCATTTATTTATTCATTTACAGCATCTGTGTACTAAAAGTCTACTTTGGACCAGTTACTGGGCAGGTAATGGGTGAGAAGAGCATGCTTTATGTCACTATAAAATTCTAGGAGGTGTTAAAATCTTGTAAGGTTGCTCAAAAATAAAAAAATTTAAAAAAAATTCTAGGAGGAGAAACACTTGTTAAATCTGAGGCTGACAACAAAGTGTACATCGGTTGTTCTGTGTGTGAATACATTTGTGCTCATGTTATTATATTTTAATGTATGAATAGTAATTAATTAACATTTACAAAGTTCTATTCTGTGTCAGGTGATGTATTACATGTTTTCTATTCATTAATCAACTTAATTCTCATATCTCAAGGTCCTAGGAGATAGGTAATATTGTTATGTCCCTTTCCAGATTAAGAAATTGACAGCTAGATTAAATAAATTTTTAGGTAGGCATGATTTATAACACTCAAAGGCAGGATCTGAACCTGCAGTTAGTAGAAGAACTTTTATGTTTTCTCTATACCCATTTTTTCCCTGTTTCTCAAGGACAGACAGAACAGAACAGGGACTTAGTTTAAGCTAGGGCTGGTTAGTACCTTGGATAGCTCCCAGGGTACAGTTCCTAGATGAAGTCCACATGCTCTTTGGGTCATTATTCTCAGAGCATCCCAGCTATCTGGAATTTACCTTCCATCTTCCTTCCTTTCAGGGAGTTCTTGACCTTAAAGAAGCTCAGGTTCATTTTGTGACTCTTTTTTCAACAATTATTTAACATAATTGGGAAAAGCTATAGTGGAAGCTAGGAAAGAGAATATAAGGAGGCATATAAACCAGTTCAGGGTCTGTGATGAGTGTTTTCTCCTCCTCCAGCCTGCCTCTCTCACCAACACAAATGAATCTATTTGAAGAGAAGTACACACCATTTTAGCTAGTAAGGTATTCTTCAGGAATTTAATGACTCCATGAGCTCTTTCAGACTTGTAATAACACACTTTGAACAGTTAATCAGGAGATTAACCAACAAGGATTATGAGCAGAAATTTAAAGTAATTTCACAACATGGGGTATAATTGGTTTCTTTTGTGCTTTGTGCCGCTGTTCAAGCAAAGATATGGTACAATCACATATTTGCTCTAAATTACATTTTACTTTTTCCTTCACAGAACTGTCATGGATAATCTAGACACAGACACACACACACACACACACACACACACACACACACACACTCCAAATAATAAGCATACCAGGTTCTGACTTTTTGACTATATACTAAAATAATTAACTCTTTCCATTGCCTTATCCATAAACAGTAGCACTGAGGAGGAAAAATGCTTGATCTATCTATTTTTCCTGGGGAAAAATGTTGCCACCTTTCTTTTTCTTTCTTTCTTTCTTCTTTCTCTTTCTTTCCTTTCTTCTTTCTTTTGTTTTCTTATAGAGAGAGTGACAGTGAGAGAGAGGGAGAGAAAAAGAGAGAATCAATTTTTATTTAGTTTTTCATGTGGATTTTGTTGCTCTGAAATTTCTTTGTGTATGTGGTGCTGGGGTTCAAACCCACATCCTTGTGCATGCCAGGCAAGCACCATAACTGCTGAACCACTGCTCCAGTTCTCTTCTTCCTTTTTCATGTGCATGCAGTAATTATTCTGTCTCAAAGTTTTCTCTTACGTTTTAGATTTCTGTACCTTTGTTCTTTCTAAACTCAGAAACAACGAAGGATTACACAATAGTAATACAAATTAACAATAACGTGTAGACTTCAGATCCTCTCTTAAGGTCACTGCTAAGCCAGATGTGTGCTATCCATCAGAGATTTTATTTTGTTCTATAATCCTATTGGCAAACTTTTGTATCTATTACTTATCTTATTCTGGAAGGAATTCCATGAAACAACTCTGAAGCAGGGAATGAAAAATGGCAAAAACAAACCAAGAATCTCATGAGACAGCATTTTACAGGGGGAAAAATAGAAAATCCCACATATTTTGAGTATTGTAATACATTTTGATTTTTAGTTTTGGATTTTAACTACAGTTGAGCAATAGTACTAATAAAACCAATCTGTTGTATTTTACTTTATCCTTGAAAGAGAGAGCAGAAATTATTGGCTTGATAGATGCCTTAACTAATACTCAGAGAATACAAGTTATTTCGCTAGAAGCAGGTGAGAGCAGGTTTATGAACCTATATTTCCTGCATATATGTACTTCATATGTAACAAAACAAACTGTATTTTATAATGTGGAATAAAACAGGAATTTATTAGGCAAAACCAAAGGCACCCCAAAAATAAACATTAAATTTTCAAGTAGCTGTGTCTGCTTTAATTATATGACCCAGCAAATACTCAGAGTTTAATGTGTTATGCCATCTCATGGAGTTTTTCTAATTTAGGGTGATGTGGAGAGTTAACCTTAGTGAATTATAGAAAAAAAGTCACAACGTTTTATATTGACATGAGCTAAGTTAACATACTGTAGATTAAAAAATACATTTCTGTCATAAATTTGGTGGATAAATCACAGCCAATTGTTATTAAGTAAATGCATACTTCAAACATCCCTAAATACTGGGTATCTCTATAAATAGGTTAAATATTTCTCTAGTGTTTTATACCATAAACTTATTTTAGTGTATTTATCCAAGTACATAGTGCAAAAGTGCTTTTATCTGTGAACAAATTATAAACAAATCCTAAATTAAGGTCCAAAATATCAAGGAAACACTAATATGTTATGGCAGTTTAAGGTTATTGCTGAAAATTATAATTACTACTAATCAACAATGGTTATGTAAAGGAAAGTTAGCAATGGCCATTTTGAAAGTAAGATAATAATGATTTTGCTCACTACATTGGCTTGCCTTAATTCTTTTTTTTTTTTTTTTTGTAGCAATGCTTTTTTAATGTGAACTTATCTTGGAGCTTTCTTCACTACAAAATAGCTATTTAAAAATATTGTCTTCTAAATCACTTTCTATTGAATATTAAGAAATAATATTTCCATAATCTAACAATTGTAAATTGAGCTGTTATGAACATAGATATTGCTGTGTCACTATAATATACTGATTCTAAATCCCCTGGGAAAATACCCAGGAGTGGAATAGCAGGGTCGTGTGGTGGGCTCATCCCTAGTTTTTTGAGGATTCTCCACACTGTTTTCCAGAGGGGCTGTACCAGTCTGCAGCTCCACCAACAATGTGCTAGTGTGCCTATCTCTTCACAGCCCCTCCAGCATCTATTATTGTTTATTTCCTTCATTTTTGCCATTCTGACTGGCGTAAGGTGATATCTTAATGTAGTTTTCATTTGCATTTCTCTGATTGCTAGTGATTTAGAGCACTTTCTCATGTATTCATTGGCTTGATCAATGTCCTCTATTGAGAAGTTTCTATTTAGCTCTTTGGCCCATTTATTAATTGGGTTGTTTGTGTTTTTGTAGTTGAGATTTTTGAGGATTTTGTAGATTCTGGATATGAGGCCCCTGTCAGAGGAATCATAGCCCATGTCCCTCACTGGATGAATGGATCCAAAAGCTATGGTACATATATACCATGGAATTTTACACAGCAATTAGAAACAATGATATTGCAGCCTTCCAAGGTAAATGGATGGCTATGGAAGAAATTATGCTGAGTAAAATCAGCTTAACCCAGAGAACCAAGGGTTGAATGTCTCCATTCATCTGTGGAGGCTGGAACTAGACCCTGGCCATTGAGAAAGGTAGTCTATTATCATGTGTTAAATCCAAGGTGGAATGTTATACAACCTAATACTTTTTAAGAGATATTGTGGGAAGGGGAAGGGAGGGATAAGGGATGGGTAAGTGGGGGGACACTCTTGGCGGTAAATCTAATTTCCAGAATCTATATACATTTTATATTATTTTGTTAAAAACTTGTATGGTTGTTCAAAAAATAAATTCCTCAATAAAAAAGATATAATATTTCCATTCTGGGAAATATCACTATTTCTAAAATATTAATATATTCAGATTATGAATAATTTAATCAATTCATCAAAGTAAAAAAGAAGATATTCTCAAAATTTTATTACTCAATATATAATTAATAGTTCATTATGCTGCATATCTTTCTGTGTGCATATTTACTGTTCTATATGAATGGAAGTATAATAATTGGGACTGCATTCAATCACAATTACTGAAAACTAAATCCACAGTGTTGGAAGTAAATAAAGAATACTGTCCCCCCACAAATAACAAGAACTTAAGGATAGTATAGAAACGCAGTGATGAAACATAAGACTCTGTATCTTTTGCAGTGTTATTAACATTATTGCCTTTTCTAACTCATGGTGGCTACTTTAAATGGAGGCATCTATACTCACGGCATGAAAAAATTGGAAGTGCTGACTTGAGACTTAAGGTATCCTTGTCCTTTGTTACCAAAAACAGGAGAGTTTTTCTAAGGAATTCTCAACTCCAGCAGATTTCTGTTTATAGCCCATGGCCCAGAATAGTTCTACATCTCTATTCTTAGCTGTATATGGAACTAAGGAAGTGAGAAATAAGAAATAGCACCACCTTAATAAGTGTAAAATATAAAAATATTTAATTGATATTTTCAAATAAAATATTAAAAATTTAATTTTACAGAAAAAATCCAAAGTAAAATTCAAAAAATATTGAACTGCTCTTATCTTCTTATTAAAGTAATTACTGTTTTTTAAAGATACTAAAGATTAGAAAAAGTCATTGAAAGTTATTGTTAAATCATTATTTTTAGATGCCATATTTGAATATTTTACAAATCTGATTAATGTATTATATAAAATAAAATTAACAATTTATTCATGCCCCCATACCATGATATCTTAATTTATATTGAGAGTTTGGATTGTCAAGATATCTAATATTTACATTCTTTTAATAGCTTTAATCATCATAATTGTTTGTGTATTTGACTTGTTCAAAAACTTGTCAAGGCATTGTATATTCACTTTTCCCTTCCATTTAGCCCTTACTTAACTTCTTAATGTAACTTTTCAGAAAAATACATGTTCATAAACAATGAATTCTTCAAGTCCCTTTAGCTTTGAGAGTATCTATTCATTTTGACTATTTGCCATATTAACTAGTTAAGGCATTTGTATGTCTGTTAGTATTGTATGTTGCCATGGAGATGCTTAAGCTAGCCTATTTATCATTATTTTTCCTGTTTAGATGAACTTCTCTTTCTTCATGTGTTTTAGGAAAAAAGTAACCACTTTTTTTCACACAATTCCTAACAGTTTATTGTTAACATCTTTCAGTGTCAGTACATATATAGGTACAGACTTCGTTAAAAATAAAGCAAAGCAAATTTATAGTATTGCACTGTTAATAGATGTGTCAGAACTTATGTGACCAGGCTCTTCTTAATGGCTATTATTTTCCCAATTTTTGTTGTTATAAGAAGTAATGTTAAACTAAATCTTCTCATCATATATGTAATTGCACATTATCCACATCCACGTGTCATCCTTTCTCTTTGCTTGTCATATATGCAAAGATTAATTTTGTTAGAACTTATATCATCAGGTTTGCCAATCATTTCCTTCGTGGCCTCTGGGTTTCATTTTATACTTTACAAAGGCTTTTCTCATTCCAAAATTATATACTAAAAAGAGTCATCCATGTTTTCTGCTAGAACTTTCATGATTTCAGTTTTATAGTTAGATTTTTGATTTATATGGAATTCATTTTGGAAAAGTAACCACTTTTTTGAGTTATTAACACAACATGAGACTCAAATTATTAGTCATTTATAGGGTACTCATTTTCAAACTGTTTTATGCTCATTTCATGTAATCGCTACCATAAAGTTATAAAAATAAATATTATCTACATCTTTTTACAAATAGTGTAATTTTTGTAGGTCTGTAGTATTAAACTAAAATTGAGCTAAGTCCAAATTCAGTGTTCTTTTCATTATATGGCTTATCAAGATAATCAGGAAAAAAATGTCTCCAATGATCGCCATTAAAAATACTAATAGAGACTTCTCACCAGAGGACATTGATCAAGCCAATGAATACATGAGAAAGTGCTCTAAATCATTAGTAATCAGAGAACTGCAAATGAAAACCACATTAAGATATCACCTTACACCAGTCAGAATGGCAAAGATGAAGAAAATAAACAACAATAGATGCTGGAGGGGATGTGGAGAAATAGGCACACTAACACACTGTTGGTGGAGCTGCAAACTGGTACAGCCCCTCTGGAAAGCAGCATGGAGAATCCTTAAAAAACTAGGGATGACTCCACCATACGACCCTGCTATTCCACTCCTGGGTATCTTTCCAGGGGACTTAGAATCAGCACATTACAGTGACACAGCAATATCGATGTTCATAGCAGCACAATTTACTATTGCTAGGCTATGGAAACAACCCCGGTGTCCCTCA
>PVKS010012710.1:0-17381 GCA_004027875.1 Aplodontia rufa
GTAGGGGCTGGAGCGGTGGCTCAGCGGTTTCGGTGCTTGCCTGGCAAGCATGAGGACCCGGGTTCAAACCCCAGCACCACGTACAACTAAGTGTTGGAGCAACTAAGGCCATGTGAAAAACTAAATAAAGTCGTTTCTCTCTTTCTCTGTCTCTCTCACTCTCTCTCTCTTTAAAAAAAAAAAAATTAATTCTTTAAAAAAAAAAGAAAGATAGACGTATACATATATAGATGTATAGATATATAGATATATACGGATACAGATTGTCAGATGAGTAAAGTGACACAGAATCTTTCTCCTTTTTTAGGTAGGATAAAGAATGTACTTCCCAAACAAGAGGGTAAACTACAAAGGAAGACAGCAAGGGGTACCAGAAACAATAGATAAATACAGAAAACAGAAAAGGCAGATCCCAGGAGGACAACCACTCCCAGACATGGGAAGCAACCAGTCCAATCAGATACAAGGACTCAAAATACAAGCAGACACTGGAATTATCATCACCTGAGACTCACTGCCACAGCACCATCCTATACCATGAGTACAAACTCCAGTTGAATACTAACAGGATTGGCTTGGCCTTTGCTATCCCTCCCAAGCTCAAGACCCTGAGCCAATTGAAGGCACTCATTTCACTTGAAGACGGGTCCTGCTTCGACCTACTCGGGCGAGATGAAGGTAGGTCACAGGAACTCCAAAGCAGAAAATCCAGGACAGCCCACTCCTTCTGATCATGTACCTGCAGATCTCTGTCATGTGCTCAAACTGTTTTTCCCAAGACTCACTCATGACCTTCCCCAAGGAAAGCCAAGGCCAGATCACACCCCAAAGACAACTTAGTACCCAGGGCCTGGCAAGTATTTGGGCCAACAGGACAGGCACTGCCCCTCCCTTACACAGCCAAAGTTAGACTTCTACTCAACAATATGTTTTTTAAAGATACACACATAGGAGATAGAACTCTATATAGAAAAACAAGGACATATAAACTGTATGATTCCATTCATAGGGCTTTCTCAAAAAGGCAACTCTAGGTTATTAGGGGTGGAGGTGGTAGCAGGGAGAGTTTGGGGGCAATGAGGAGACTCTTCCCTTTCTTCATAGTGATGGAAGCTTCAAAACTGTGTCTGTCAGGGCTGGAACGGTGGCTCAGCGGTTACAGTGCTTGCCTGGCACGCACAAGCACACAAGTTCAAACGCCAGCACCACGTACACAACGAAGTCTCAGAGCAATGAAACCCACATGAAAAACTAAATAAAATTGATTCTCTCCCTCTCTCTCACTCTCACTGTCCCTATCTCTTTAAAAACAAAAACAAAAAACAAAAAAAATTGTGTCTGTCAAAATTTACACAACTATAAACTAAAAAAGCTGAATGATACTGTCTGTAAATTATACTTGAATTGGAAAAAAAAATCTTTAAAGGTTTTTTAATTTTATTTTGGTAGTGGGAATTGAACCCAGAGTGCTCTCTACCACTGCATTACATCCCCAGCCATCTTTTTTCCTCTTTTTTTTTTTGAGACACAGTCTCACTAAGTTGCTGAGGTTGGCCTCAAACTTGCAATCCACCTGCCTCAACTCCAGAGTCACTGGGTTACAGGTATGTGCCACCATGCCTGGCCTTTTAAAAAAATTTTAAGACAGGCATGATGTCCATGCAAGTATTCCCAGTGACTTAGAGGCTAATGTACAACAATGGCAAGTCCAAGGCCAACCTGGTCAACTTGATGAAACCCTGTCTCAAAATAAAATTAAGAAAGAGCTGGGGATAGCCGAGCAAGGTGATGCATGCCTGTAATCCCAGCAGCTCCAGAAACTGAGGCAGGAAGATTGCAAGTTCAAAGCCAGCCTCAGCAACTTAGTGAAGTCCTAAGCAACTTAGTGAGACACTATCTCAAAATAAAATATAAAAAGGGCCAGCAATGTGGCTCAGTGGTTAAGCACCCCTGGGTTCAATCCCCAATACCAAAAAGAAAGACACAGAAAAATAAATCATATTAAGTCTTTCTGTGAACAGTTAATACAACACATACTCAATTTTAGAAGGAAAATTTCTGTATCAAACTCATAAGAAAAGCACAAGGATTCCCTGGAATGAAAGCCATAGGGATAATGCCTTGCCTGGACCTTTGAAATCCTGCAACCAGCCCCATCACCCACAGAAATCAGGGAAGCATTCAAAGCCTTCCACATTCTGGATGCACTCACCACCTGCCCCTCCATTTTCCCATCTCCCAATCTGGCACATTTACACTCCAGACTTTTTTCTGATCCCTGAATGCCCTGTCTCCATAAGGTTCTTCCTCATCTCTCCAGGGCCCATTTAACTGTCCTGTCTGTCCTTTGTTCCCAGTACAAACCACTAGAAGATATATACCTCCCTAGGACACATTTCCTTCACCTGCAGGCTCTCACAGAAGCCACTCCCTGACATGTCTTCTTTTTTTAAGAGAGAGAGAAAGAGAATCAATTTTATTTAGTTTTTCATGTGGCTTTCATTGCTCTAACACTTCCTTGTGTATGTAGTGCTGGGGTTCAAACCCAGTTACGTGTGGCACGTAACTGATAAGCCACCCAGCATGTCTTCTAAAAAGAATCCAGGGCCAACTGGTGGTGCATGCCTGCTTCCTGAAGAATCGAAAGTTCAAAGCCAGCCTCAGCAACTTAGCAAGGCTCTAAGCAACTTAGCAAGACGCTATTTCAAAATAAAATATAAAAAGGGCTGAGGATGTGGCTCAGTGGTTAAGCACCCTGGGTTTAATCCCTGGTATCCCCCAAAAAATAAATAAAAAATTTAAAAAAATCTATGAAGGGCACACATGTCAGTAGTCCCAGCTACTCAGGATACTGAGGCAGGGGGATCACTTGAGACCAGGAAGTTGAGGGGCACCTTGAGCAACATGATGAAAATCATCTTAAATCAAAAGTGCCAAAGGAGACAAGTAATTATAACACTGTGAGAAAACAGAATGAAGAACTAGCAAGCATGCCTTGCATCCTTTTCCCATTGCCTGTCGGTCAGTCCAGCTTTGTGCTTAACTACCTGTCTTTGGGCCCAGGAGTTCTCAAAGGTCTCCCACTGGAGGCTCCACACACAGGCACCACGGGGGAGACTGGACTGGAGATGAGACGTCTCAGGGCCAGAAATTAGAGAAAAAAGCCTCAGTCTGAAAGGTTCTCGGGCCAACTGTGCCCAGATTCACTGAGTCTTCCATTCACCATTGGCCTCAGTTTCCCTTTCCACTAGGTGGAAGGAATAAAAACAGCTCACCTCTCATTCTCAGACTCGCTGGAGATCTCCTCATTCATCTGCCCGCCACCCTTGGACTTGCTCCTGTCCCCCGTAGAGTCGGCCTGCGAAAGATATGATCATTTCTTTGGCCAGGTCTCGACCCCTCCCCGCCACCCGGCACAGAGCAAGGGCCCCTGTCGGCTCTCAAGCGCCCCGGGCCTGCGAAAGGCTGCGGCTCCTGGCCTGGGTCAAGCTCAAAGCTCTCCAGAATTTGGCTGACAGAGAAGTACGAAGCTGGCTTCAGCTGAGGTCCTGGGCGAAGGGCTGGGGAGGGTCCCAGGTTAGGATTTCTCGGATAGAAGACCGTTGTGCAAGTAAGTAGCAAGACTGAACGCGGCCCCCGAAAACGCATACTCACCTTTCGCCGCCGCTTGGCGACCCCTGTAGCGGCCCCGGCCCGAGAGGCCTGCTTTCCAGGCTTACGAGCTGCCTTTGTGGCCGACATACTACGGTATCTTGCAGAAGCTACTGGAAAGATCAAATGGCAACTAAACCCCCGGCCGCATGGCAAGACCCGGCGCCCTGACAGGCTTCAGCCGCCCGGCAGGTCCCGCCCCCCACAGTTTCATTGGGTCCTCCAGCAGCCTCTGTCACGCCCCCCAAGCGTCCATAGGACAAAAGCACGTGGCCACGCCTCCCAAAGGCCTTACAGGCTCCAGCGGGAAGCCACTCTCTCCCTGGCGCTTCCGGCCTGAGGCTGAAGCGCTTGCGCTCTGCTGCTGTCTGATATCTAGGGAGTGGTCCAGCCAAGGCGTTCTCTGCGCTTGCGCCACTTGGCCGCCGGGCGGCGCCAGAGATCCGGGTTTCCACCTGAGCGTGACTCCTCCCGGTCTAGGGTGGGGGCAAGAGTAAACTAGCTGGACACTAGAGAACGGAGGGGTGTCCAAGCAGCCCTGGAGAGAAGGCATTGCCCGTAACCGGGGCTCGGGTCATTGGAACTACTGCGAGTATGTGCGGCATAGCCCAGGCCGGAGGAGCAGGGTTAAGGGCGTGCCAGTCCCTTGGGCCTTGGATATGTCCAGATCAGTGTCCCCTCATCTGTGGGACAGGCCACTGACTTCCGCCTGACCAGTCTCTGACTCACCCCACAAATAGCTGAAATTCTACACCACCACCACCTTCCCCAGCTCTTCCTTCTCCCCTGGTGATTGTTGGAAATTCCCTCTCTATGTCAAACCTATGGCTCAGAGAGGGTTGCTAATGGAGGTCCTAGACATGAGACTGCCCTGGGAGGTGCACACAGAGTTCCTGATATCACGCTGAGTGGCACTCACTCCTCAGGTTCCTGCTTCTCTTTGGTAAGTGTTGTCCTGTGGCCCTCCCCATAACCTTCTGCAGTGTAGGACAGGACAGGGCTGATAGAACTGCCTCCTTATCTCTGGCAGTTCAGTCACTGATCTGGACCTTGAATGGAACCCCAGAACTCTTTAAGTATGTTAGGAAAAGGCTTCTGCATCCCTGGGAACCAACCCCTGGAGAGAGATCTGACCCCAAGAGTGCTGTCCACTACTTCCCTCCAGCTGCTGCTGCCCACCCTCCCCCATAGCTCAGTGACTCAGCCCAGCAATCATGCCAGGTCCAGCTTGCTGACAAGAAAGGAGTGCTGTGAACAGGGAGGAGCCCAGAAGTGGGAGGGGAACGTTCTCTTTAGCTTTCCTCACCTCCTCAGAACACTCTGGAGAGCTGAAGAGAGCAGGGAACCAACCTGTTCCTTGACCAAAGTGCGCAAACTGGAGAGGTCCTGACCTTGTACTTGTGACTGGAGGAAGGGGCATATCTAAGGTACAGAGGGCTGGTTTGAGTCCCAGGCTGGAAATGTAAGCAGTGGGGAGCAGTAGAAGGCCCCCAAAGAGTAGACCCAGGGTGGGCCAGTGACGTTGGGTGGGGTACAGAGGCCACGGAAGCATAAAGACCCCTTGTGCTTCAGGACAACCATGGCTCCAAAACGAAAGGCTGTGGTGCAGATGGAGGGCCCCAAGAAGAAGGGACAAGAAGGGGCAGGGGAGGAGGACAACTTCCGTGCCAAAGCTGAAGCCCTCAGGGCTGCACCTGCAGAGAAGTGTATAATCCGTGTGGACCCCCAATGTCCGCTCAGCAACAACCCCAGGATCCAGGTGAGCTAAAGCCCTAGTCTGCTGGAGCCTGCTTCCTTCTAAATACAAGTACAACCTCCCCCTTGGGAGCTGAGCTCTGGCCAGATAGCTCAAGCCCAAGTAAGTTCTAGAGCAAGGCCAGGTCTTCCCCAGAGCACAAAGGTCAGGGCTATATCTCTTCAGGTCAAAATAGGTCATGTCTGGCCAGGTGCGGTGGCACTCTCCTGTAATCCCAGCAGTTCAGGAGGCTGAGGCAGGAGGATCACAAGTTCAAAGCTAGCCTCAGCAACTTAGCGAGGACCTAAGTAACTTAGAAAGACCCTGTCTCAAAATAAAAAATAGGGGCTGGAGCGGTGGCTCAGTGATTATGGCACTTGCCTGGCATGCCCAAAGACTCAGGTTTGCCCCCTAGCACCACATACACAACTAAGTGTCAGAGCAACAAAAATCAGATGAAGAACTGAATAAAGGTTAGTTCATTTCTCTCTCTCTCTCTCTCTCTCCCTCCCTCCCTCTCTCTCTTTTAAAAAATAAATAAAAATAAAAAGGGGGGCACTCCTGGGGATAATTGCAATATCCAGAATATTTACACATTTTATACACATTTTATATTATTTTGTTAAAATCTTGTAAGGTTGTTCAAAAATAAAAATAAAAATAAAAAATAAAAATAAAAATAAAAAGGGCTGGGGAAGTTGCTCAATGGTTAAGTGCCCCTGGGTTCAATCCCCGGTGCAAAAAAAGGTTATGTCAGACCCCTAGCAGGCTTCCTCCAACCACACTCAAGAAAGGGCTCTGACTTCCTCAGTATCCCCAGGGCTCACCTATGCCCCCTCAAATCAGCCCTCAAGGCATACCCCTTGAATTCCCCTACCCAGGGTACAGCTGTATCCTTCCAGAACGCCACACCCCCCTGTCAGGGCTTAGCCATGTGTTGTCAAAGTGCATCCCTGAGATCAGAACCATGGCTCCTCCAGATCCAGGTCAAGGCTGCTCCTGATACCCTAAAACAATCAGATCCCTGTTCTCATCAGACCCCTCTTGGTGTTCAACCAGGCACCCCACCCAGCCCCAGCCAGCTTACCCACCCCCACTTGCCTCTGCACAGGTCCATGAGGACTATGACTGCACCCTGAGCCAGACCAACATCGGGAATAACAACAACAAATTCTACATCATCCAGCTGCTGGAAGAGGTTGGCGGCTTCATCTGCTGGAACCGCTGGGGCCGCGTGGTGAGTGCCCCTTCTGCTCCACCTCTTGCTGCTTAGCACATCCTTCCCAGGGCCCCCAAAAGGGCACAGCTGCTGACTATCCCCCATCACCTCTATCAGGGGTACTCAGCACAGAGCCTGACCCAATACAGAGGTGGGCAAACATCTATGGTAGCACACCCCTGAAGGCTGTCACTTGCAGGGAGAGGTGGGCCAGTCAAAGATCAGTCATTTCACCTGCCTAGAAGATGCCAAAAAGGAGTTCGAGAAGAAATTTCAGGAAAAGACTAAGAACAGCTGGGCAGAGCGGGATCATTTTGTGACCCACCCTGGCAAGTACACACTTATCGAAGTGCAGCGAGAGGAGGAGACTCAGGAGGCTGTGGTGAAGGTAAAGAGGCTGAAGAGGGTGGGAAGGCTCTGAGCAGAGGAAGGGGACTGGGTGGAGAGACCCAAATGTTAAGAGTTCAGCTACTGCCCAGCTATGCAACCTTAGGCACCAGCCTCCCTCCCTGGCCTCAGTCTGACCAGTTTCTATCTAATGCCATGCCCTGCTCCAAGTACAGGTGCCACTTTCCTACATGGGCCCTCTCTCCTCAGGTGGATGGTGGCTCACTAAGGATTGTGGCTAAGCAGGTACAGCCCTGCTCCCTGGACCCTGCAACCCAGAAGCTCATCACCAACATCTTGAGCAAGGAAATGTTCAGGAATGTCATGGCCCTCATGAACCTGGGTGAGGGTGGGGGGCCAGATAGGGTGGCAGAGCCCCAGGATGGCAGGGCTTCTAGACTGAGACACCCCATTCTCCCATCCCCCACCCCCAGATGTGAAGAAGATGCCCCTGGGAAAGTTGAGCAAGCAGCAGATTGCACGGGGTTTTGAGGCCTTAGAGGCACTGGAGATGGCTCTGAAAGCTCCTACAGATGCTGTCCAAACCCTGGATGAGCTGTCCTCCCACTTCTACACTGTCATCCCACACAACTTTGGCCGCAGCCGGCCCCCACCCATCAACTCCCCTGAGCTTCTGCGAGCTAAGAAGGACATGCTGCTGGTAAGGGTTGGCAAGTGGGCAAGCAAGAGTGGGGACACCAGACAGACAGACTGGAAAAGGGATGTGAGGAACAGAGGGTCAAGAAAGCCCAGAGGGGGCTGGAGCGGTGGCTCAGCGGTTTCGGCGCTTGCCTGGCAAGCACAAGGACCTGGGTTCAAACCCCAGCACCACGTACGCAACTAAGTGTTGGAGCAACTAAGGCCATGTGAAAAACTAAATAAAGTTGTTTCTCTCTTTCTCTGTCTCTCTCACTGTCCCTCTCTCTTATAAAAAATAAAAATAAAAAAAAAGAAAGCCCAGAGGGATGGACTGCCATGGGCAGCCTGAAGCACAAGGGAGGGGAAGGCCAGATAGATGGAAAGGGTAGGGTTGAACAGGTGGACAACAGGTAGGAGCAGACGTGTGGAAGAGGAGGGGGAGGCCAGAGGTCCAGTAGGCAGACAAACTGCCAGTGCCCATCATCTTAGGTGCTGGCAGACATTGAGTTAGCCCAGACTCTGCAGGCTGCCTCTGAGGAGGAGGAGACGGTGGAGGATGTGCCACACCCACTGGACCGAAACTATCAGCTTCTCAAGTGTGAACTTCAGCTGCTGGACTCTGGAGCACATGAGTACAAGGTGGGCTAAGCCCCACAGAGCACTGACCCTCAGCCCAGCTGCCCTCAAGGTGCCCAGAGGAGTCTTGGCCTTTGGCCTTCTCTCCTTGGGTTCCATAGGGCCCCAAAGGGAGCTCTGGGATTAGAGGGATCAGAGGGGGTTGGTCCACAAGTCTCCCACCCTTGGTCCCCAGCTTCTGCTCTTCACAGGTAATACAAACCTACTTAGAACAGACTGGCAACAAATACGGATTCCCTGTTTTGAAAAACATTTGGAAAGTGAACCGAGAAGGAGAGGTGAGAGCGTCTCCCAGACCTTCCCCCATCACCATCCAGTCCCTTAGAGTGATAACCTTGGCTTTTTTGCCCCTTGGTGAGCTGGTTTAGCAACTCTGACCAGTTTCTGCCAGGCGGAGTGTGAGTGACCAGAGTGGACCTAGGCCTGGGTCATATCCTCTAAACAATAGGAGGGGCACCTGAGCCCTTGTATGGCAGGCCTCTCCTATTTCCCACCCCTCCCCCACTCAGGGAGATAGATTCCAAGCTCACTCCAAGCTGAGTAATCGGAGGCTGCTGTGGCATGGTACCAACGTGGCCGTGGTAGCTGCCATCCTCACCAGCGGGCTCCGCATCATGCCGCATTCCGGTGGCCGTGTTGGCAAGGGCATCTACTTCGCTTCAGAAAACAGCAAGTCACTTGACTTTGGTGAGGCACCCCTCTGAACCAAGCCCTGGGTGGGTATGGAGGTGTTAAAGTGGACTGGGCCTAGTCTTTGTCTGCTGGAAGCTCATGGTAGACCTGAGGAACCCTTCAAGGGTTACTAACGGTAGTGCTCAGTGTGCATCCTAGGGCTTGGAGAGCCTCAGAGGAGGCTCTTGGTGGTCAGGGACAACCTCCTAGAGGAGGTAAAACAGATAGGTTAAATGCCCCAACTAGACCTGCAAGGGGTGAAAGAGGAAACTTCAAAGCATGGGGGAGGCTGGAAGGCTGGAAGGCTGCAGCAGGCCAAGACTTCCAGGCATTGTCCTGATGCTGAAACTCAAAGCAATGTCTGGGGCCCAGGACCATCAAGGGGGCCTTCTCCAGAGAGTGATGGAAGGCCCAGTTGGCAATGGACATAGCAGGATTTCAGTGGCTGTCACTGTGGAGAAGGTGCAGAGGTTGAAGGCTGCAGGGAGGCTGAACTCTCACTCAGGTCAGATGTGACAGGTACCCTGCCCAGAGCCATGGAGATAGAGGAGAGAGAATCCGTGAGAGGTCTATGTAGAAGGTGGGATGAACAGCATATGGGAAAAGGTCAAAGGTGTCTCTGGTGACTTCTGAGTTTGGGACCAGGGGTGTCCTCATTGAAATGACCTGGATTCTCAGCCCCGACTGACCACATCGTTGGAAGCCACTACCACTCACCCACCCAAGAGAAAAAGGTGCATGGATTCATCCCAGAACAGATGGGGCTGAAAACCAAGGGTTCCACTGGAAAGGCACAGGAAGCTAAGAAAAGGTGGCTGGGTGCCTCAGGAAAGCTAGCACAAAGGGTCCTAGGGTGGGGGCTGAAGGATTCCACCAGCAAAATCAGCAGAGCACACCAGGGAGAGACAACTCGGTTTGGCCACTGGGAGGCAATTGCTGACTTGGTGAAGACAGAGATGGTGAAAAGTCTGGCTGCAAGGAGCAGAGTGAGGGAGCAGATGAGGTCGGAAAGAGCAGGGACAGCAAGGCCAGCAGAGATAACATTGCCATTTCAGCATAAAGCCCCCCACACAGAGTTAGTCAGGGGTCTGATCTATCCCTCACTGAGCCTCCCTGTGTCCTGTAGTTACTACCATGCGCTGTGGATCCCACCAAGTGGGCTACATGTTCCTGGGTGAAGTGGCCCTAGGTAAAGAGTACCACATCACCAAGGATGAGCCCAACTTGAAGTGTCCGCCCCATGGCTTCGACAGTGTCATCGCCCGAGGCCGCACAGAGCCTGGTGAGATCCAGGGAAATAGACAAGCATAAAGATAGAGGTGGGGCTGAGATGGGGAACTGGGACATTTTTTATGGAGGAGGTAACCATAGAGGTAATTGTGGAGAAGGGCAAAAAGAAGGAGCATCCTTCACTGGATGCATTCACCTTAGCATCCAACAAAAACATCCACTGATTCAACAAATCACTCCTCAGCATCTGAAACGGCTTTAAAAAGCAGTGTTGTTGCCTGAGCATTGAAGTATCAATAGGAGTTTTCCAGAAAGAAATGGGGGAGGATATTCCAGGCCAAAGGCCCAACCTGTGCAGTGGCTTGGAAGTGACTAAAGTGGGAATGAGCAGAGTTCCCTGTGGCAGAAGTAGGGAGTATAGGGGACAGGACATACTGGTAAGGCCATGAACCAGTGAACCCTTGGAAACCCATGATGCTTTCTGTGCCTTGAAGATCCAACCCAGGACATTGAGCTGGAGCTGGATGGCCAACGAGTAGCCGTGCCCCAGGGCCAGCCCCTGCAATGCCCAGAGTTCAGCAGCTCCAACTTCTTCCAAAGCGAGTACCTCATCTACCAAGAAAGCCAGTGTCGCCTGCGCTACCTGCTGGAGATTCAGTTCTGAGCTGCCTTCCCTGCCTACCCAGGCCCTGCTAGGGGATGGACCATGATCTTAAACTTCCTCCCTATCTGGTACCTGCATATCTCTCCTTCTTCCCCTGCCCCACAAAAATACAATTCATCCCCAGCTTATTGGTGTGAACCTGTAGTCCCAGATACTGAGGAGGTTGAAGCAGGAGGATAGTTTGAGCCAGTTTAGGCAACAGAGTGAGACCAGCACCCTAACCCCCACACACACACAATACAAAACAGTCATGTGTCCAATAACGATATTCTGGTCAACAATGAATTATATATACTATAATGGCCCCATAAGATTATATTGGCTAAAGACATCTTAGTTTATATAAGCACAATCATACTATTTTCACAATGACAAAAATACTTAATGACATTTTTCTGAGCATATGCCTCCATAATTAAGTAACAAATGACTGTATATTATCAGTACCTATATAATAGATTGTATAAGAGATCTCTTAAACTGATTCCTCCTAACTGAATTTTGTATCCTTTGACCCACATTTTCCCAGCCTCACATCCTTTCAGCCCCTGGTAACCACTGTCATACTTTACTTGAATGAGTTCAATATTTTTAGATTCCATGTATAAGTGAGATAGTGTGATATTTGTCTTGCTGTACCTGGCTTATCTCATCTCACTAAGCATCATATCCTCCAGGTTCATCCACGTTATTGCAAATGACAGGATTTCCTTCTTTTTTAAGTTTGAATAATGTTCCATTATATGTATACTTCACATTTTCTTTACTCATTTATCTACTGATGGATACTTTGATTCCTTATCTTGGCTATTGTACAATAAACATGAGCATGCAGTAATCTCTTCAGCATACTGATTTCATTTCCTTTGGAGTAATGAGATTGTCCACTACTTCAATCACCCTTTCTTGCCAGGCCCTCTTGTGTCCCAGAGACTGAGTCCCCTTTCCTCTAATCCCTCTTAGCCCTGGTATGGCTGTGGCCCAAGTCTTGCCTCCTAAGGTTACGGGCGAGGTGGCGACTCTACTGGACTCAGAAGCAGCAGCCCACTGAAGTCTATGTGACTAGAGGGACACAGGCTGAGTGGGTCAGATTCCACACACACCAGGTATTATGGTTTGAATGTGAGGTGTCTCCCAAAAGATGATGTGTGACAATTCAGGGAGGCTAAGGTGAAATGATTGATTTATAAGAGCCTTAACCTAATCAGTGAGTTAAGGATTAACTGGCAACTGAAGGCAGGTAGGGTGTGGCTGGAGGAGATAGATAATTTAAGGCATGTCTTTGGGGTTAATATTTTGTATCTGGCGTGTTGTTTCTCTCTCTGCTTTCTGGAGCCATGCCTTGACCTGCTTCCCCCTGCCACATTCTTCCACCATGATGTTCTGCCTTACCTCAAACCCCAAGGAATGGAGTCATCCTTCTATGGACTAAGATCTCTGAAACCATGACCCCCTAAATAAACCTTTTCCTCCTAAAATTGTTCTTGTTGGGTCTTTTAGTTACAACAGTAAAAAAGCTGACTAAAACAGAAGTTGGTACTGAGAAGTGGGGTCATTGCATGACTAATCTGATCATGTGGTTTAGAAGCTTTTGGCACTTACTGGAATTTATGGGAGGGATTTTGGAAAGTTTGGTGATGTAGGGTGAAAAAGCTTTAGCTTGTAAGCAGAGATTAATGGGTAATTCTGGTGGGAGCTCAGAAGACCAGAATGCCAATAGGACTGTGCTAAGTAAAGACAGAGCGCAAGAGGGTTCAGAGGAGGAGGAGGATTCTATTGGAAAATGGACTAGAGACCATTCATGTTAAGTTCTGGCCAAGAAGTTGTCTGTATTTTGCCTGTGTCCAGAGACTTTCTCTGAATTTGATTTTAAAGGCAATAGATTTCTTAATCCCGTGGAAAAAAATTCTAAGTAGCATTCTATTCAGACAGTGGCATGAGTCTTGCTGACAGCTTTTAGCCAAGTTTATTGTGATAATCAGGAGCAAAAAGCAGAGCAGAAAGATTTGAAAAACTTGGACTTGAGAAATGGAAGCAAAACTGTGACTAAGGAAGTTGCAGTTGCTAAAGACATTACTGCCACTAAAGAAGTGCTAATAGACTTTGCCTAGAGACAATAAGAAAGATAGCTGGGGGGCTGGAGAGGTGGCTCAGCGGTATTGTACATGCCAGGCATGTGCGAGGATCCAGGTTCAAATCTCAACACTACATACACAACTAAGTATCGGAGCAACGAAAACCAGATGAAAAACTAAAGTTGATTCTTTCTCTCTCTCACTCTCCCTCTCTTAAAAAAAAAAAGAAAAAGAAAAGAAAAGAAAGCAAGCTAGCTAGCTAGCTAGCTGGAGGGCATCTGAGATATTGGCAAGATCACATCCATCGCAGGCTGAAAAATTCCTTTGAGAAGAGACCAGTGGGGCACCCTTCTTTCACAAGGCAGTCTAGGAAGGTTTTTCAATGTGCTCAGCCACCCAGGCACTCAGAGGCGGCAGCAGTCAGGGACCCGGGAGGCTTGGCTACTGCTCATGATGGTGACAGATCTTGGTGGCAACCACATGATGCTAGTTCTGCAGGATTGCAAGATGCTGGAGTTAGGGGTCATGGAGGCTTCCACCAAGGTTTCAGAGGAAGGCTTGGGAAACCAGGCAAAGTATAGCAGGGTTGGAGTCCCTGTGGGTAGCCCCTGAGAAGGTGAAGCACTGTAGCTGTGAGAAGGAAGCCAAAGCTGCAGTAGAGACCCCCAAGACTAAGAAATGCCAGTACTGTTGAACATCAGCCAAGGAAAGCTACAGCGATTAAACACAGACACGCCAACAAAGACGCCATGGGGACTGCACCAGCAAGGCCATAGTGGTAGAGCTACACAAGCCCTCTGGACAGAACAACATGATACCATGTGCTCCAGAGGCTGAACATGTTTGCCCAGCTGGATTTTGGTCTTGCTTTGATCCTATCTCTTCTTTCTTTACTCCTATTTTTCTGAATGGAAATATTTACCATATATCTATATTGGAGATATATAACTTGATTTTTAAATTTTTTTATTTATTGATTCTTTTTTAGGTATACATAAGATTATATAATGGCATAATTATAAAAGTATGGAGTTCAACTTTGTCTAACTTAGTCTCCAGTTTTTCCCCTTCCCCTCCCTTCCACCCACCCCTTAATTTGATTTTTTACAGGAGTTCATACTGTGATTCTGCCTTGAGTCTCAGTGGAGACCTTTTTTGGGCAACCTTGGAACTGTTGAGACTATGGGGACTCTTGAAAATGGACTAATATATTTTGCACTGTCAGATTGTCATGAGCTTTTGGGAATGTGAGGTGTCTCCCAAAAGCTCACATGTGACAATTCAGGAAGGCTGAAGTGGAATGATTGGGTTATAAGAGCCTTAACCATCAGTGAGTTAATCCCCGAGAGTTTCTCTCTCTGCTTTCTGGAGCCATGCCTTGATCTGCTTCCCTCTGCTACACTCTTCCACCATGATGTTCTGCCAGGAAGGGAGCCAGCCTTCTATGGACTAAGATCTCTCTCTGAAACCATGAGTCCCCAAATAAACTTTTCCTCCTAAAATTATTCTTATTGGGTCTTTTAGTTATAGCAGCAAAAAAGCTGACTAAAACATCAGGGCTGTCCACCCTGGCCCAGACTGTATAATTGATAGGTTTTTTCACCACAGTATGCTACAATTCCAACATTCATAGGCAGGTTTATTAAATATGAATGCTTGGCTTCTGCTTGTCTGTGTCACATCTGTTCTCCATGGTGACCCAGAACATGGCAACTCCAGCCCCACTCCAAGAAATGGGCACTCACATGGGTTGATATGGGTCACACACTTATCCCTCCCAACCCAGAGCCCTTACTGACACATTCTGTCTCCTCTAATAATTGAATGTCCAGAGGGGATCCTCGCCATTAACTAGAACTGTTTGTTATCTGGGTACCCACCTGGTGATTCTGCCCTTTACTGTAGACATCGCCAGGTGAATCAAGCATTCTTCATGTCTTAGCATCAAATGTCCCTGTGTGTCATATATCCAGATTTTACAAACAAGTTGAACATCTGTTGGAGGGGCATAGTTCTGCAATTATGAAACCAATGCTATGTGACCCTAACCAGAGAGGAGGGGTATAGACTGCTGCACCAGTGTAGGGTCATATGCTAGCATTTGGATTTGTGTCTCTTTATTTTTTTTATTTTTTTATTTTTTTAAAGAGAGAGGGACAGTGAGAGAGACAGAGAAAGAGAGAAACAACTTTATTTAGTTTTTCACATGGCCTTTGTTGCTCCAACACTCAGTTGTGTACATGGTGCTGGGGTTTGAACCCGGGACCTTGTGCTTGCCAGGCAAGCACTGAAACCACTGAGCCACCGCTCCAGCCCCTCTTGTGTCTCTTTAATCCGAAGATGTTCCTCAGCACTATTTTTCTTTTATAACTTTGATATTATTCCACACGGAAGGTAGGCCATTTGTTTCATATATCTTAATTTGGGTTTGTCTGGTGTTATGTCCTTATTAGATCCAGGTGTCACATGAACAGGAAACTACATAAATGATGTGCCTTCCATTAATTATATGGAGAAAGGATACGTCCCATTCTTGGAGATGTTAATTAAATTTGATCACTTCATTGAGGTGATCACCAACTTTCTCCACTGTAAAGCTATCATTTCTCCCCTTTGTAATTAACCAGTCATCTGTGGGGAAATGTTGTGAGCTATAAATATTCGTTCCTCCTCAACTCTCACTCACAAACTTCAGCATCCATCAATAATATTTACCTGAAGCCAATCACCTGAATCAATTTTTTGTTGTTGTTAAGAGAGAGGGACAGTGAGAGAGAGAGAGAAAGAGAGAATCAATTTTATTTAGTTTTTCATGTGGCCTTCACCCCTCTGACACTTCATTTGTATGTGGTGCTGGAGTTGAAACTCACATCCCGATGCATGCCAGGCAAGCACCTTAATGGCTGAGCCACCACTCTAACCCCACCTGAATCAATTTTTATTAAGATAGTTTGGTCACAAATAGTAGTTACAGAACTCCATTGTTTCTTTCATACTTTTCTCCTCCCTTCCCCTTTTTCTTTTCTTCATTTTTTAAAAATTTCATTTTAGCAAATACTAGGAATTAAACTTAGTGGCACTCTACAACTGAGTTACATCCACAACCCTTTTTAAAATATATATATATTTTTTTTATCTTGAGAAGGGTCTCACTAAATTGCCCAGGAGGGCCTCAAATTTACATCCTCCTGCTTTCATCCTCCTGAGTAGCTGGGATTACAGGTGGGCATTACCATGTCTGGCTCTTTCTTTCCTTATTATTAATATAGATTCATGGATTCTGACTTCATTCAGTGCATTATAATCCATTACTATCATTATTTATTTTGATTTTCAAATTGTCCTAGATTTGGTCAGAATGTCCCTTGTGTGTCCCTGTCACTTTTTAAGCACCTCCTTACTTTTTGGCATCACAAGATGTACACGTTCATCGTGTACAAATCTGGAATCAGCCATTTCTCCATCAAGGCTTGGCTCTCTGGAGCAGGTAGTGTTTAGAATCCAATATCTCAGAAGTAGATGTGCTCTTTGATACTGGTGGTGGGGGGATGTCATTGCTTTTAAGTGCTTTTGGCAAAGACATCTCAGAGGTATCTAAACAAGAATAAATAACAAACAAGCACAACTACATCTATTTTTCCAATTTCAATAAAGCACCACAAAGTCCTTCCATTCTTCCCCAATTCCATATTTCCTTCCATCTCAAACAGTAAGAATCAGGATTTCCATCAATATTAATGTATTTGCTCATTTGCCCTATCCCACACAAAAGATAGTTTCAGGATTTCTATCCCCATACCATTGTGAAAAACACTTTCTGAGTAGATTCTAAGATTTACTTAATATTATTCAAAAGTAACCAGTAGATGCCTGCTAATGAGGTTGCCTCTCATTTATTCCACTCACTGTCTTGGAGCTCTGATCTATATACCAAGTTACTATTGCCTGAGCACCCACTATGTGCCATGCCCTGGGATTTCTCCAGCCTGCTTGCTTTTTATTTTTTAATTAATTTATTATTTTTTTTTTTTTTACTAGGATTGAACTCAGGGACACTTAAGCATTGAGCCACATCCCCAGAACCCCCCCCCTTTTTTTTTTAATTTTGAGACAGGGTCTCTTAGGGCCTTGCTTAGTCGCTGTGCCTGGCTTTGAACTTGTGATCTTCCTGCCTCAGCCTCCCCAGTGTGCGCCACCTTCCAGCCTGCTTTTTGAGAGAACAAGCCCTCCCCTGGGCCAGAGCATACCTAAGGGTCTTGCTGCTCCAGCTCTTCTGACTGGTAACTTGGTTTCCTTCAGCATAAGCACAAACTGATCTGATTACCCCCACCCCACTTCCCACCCCTGGGAAAGGCAGCACAGGGTCTGGCTGACACCAAAGCTACACGCACCTGCTGTGCCCACTTTCCCCCCACACACAACCCCCCCCCCAAGAGATGCCCCCAGGCGCTTCCACAGCAAAGCCTCCAGCCT
>PVKS010012710.1:17481-53072 GCA_004027875.1 Aplodontia rufa
GGCGCTTCCACAGCAAAGCCTCCAGCCTCCAGCTGGCAGCTGCTAGGACCCAGGGGGCTGGCGCCAGGCCCTGCCCCTCCCTTGCCAGCTCTGTGTGTCTCTAAAGTGCAACATCAGAGTGACAGCCAGTACCATCTCCGACAGAGGCTGAGTTGCTGGAGCTAAGCTGGGGCAAGGGGAGAGAGCCAGCAGACTTAGCCTTGCACCCCTCGATGGGGCCCGCCAAGCCCCCAAGAGGACGCCACCTCCTGGGCAGCCTATGAGGTGAAGGGCCAGAGGAGCAAGGAAGGGACCGGTGATGGAAATCCTGGATCTGGAGGTTCGGTTTTGCTCTCCGCAAATCCACACAGGTGAAGCCTGAGCACTCAAATGGCCAACACCACTGGGCTGAACGCCACAGAAATCGCAGGTTCGGTGGGGTTGAGCCTGGCGATTTTCGTGGAGGTGGGGGCGCTGCTGGGCAACGGAGCGCTGCTGGTCGTGGTGCTGCGCACGCCAGGACTACAAGACGCGCTCTATCTGCTGCACCTGTGCGTCGTGGACCTGCTGGCGGCCGCCTCCATCATGCCGCTCGGCCTGCTAGCTGCACCACCGCCCGGGCTGGGCCGCGTGCGCCTGGGTCCTGCGCCGTGCCGTGCTGCGCGCTTCCTCTCCGCGGCGCTGCTGCCTGCCTGCACGCTCGGTGTGGCCGCGCTGGGTCTAGCGCGCTACCGCCTCATAGCGCACCCGCTGCGGCCAGGCGCGCGACCGCGGCCAGGGTTAGTCCTCACCGCTGTGTGGGCGGCAGCCGGGCTCCTGGGCGCGCTCTCCCTGCTCGGGCCGCCGCCCGCACCGCCCCCAGCCCCCGCTCGCTGCTCGGTCCTGGTCGGTGGCCTCGGACCCTTCCGGCCACTCTGGGCGCTGCTGGCTTTCGCGCTACCAGCGCTTCTGCTGCTCGGAGCCTATGGCAGCATCTTCCTCGTGGCACGCCGCGCCGCCCTGCAGCTCCCGAGGCCGGCGCGCGGGACCCGGCTACGCTCCGACTCTCTGGACAGCCGCCTCTCCTTCTTGCCGCCTCTCCGGCCTCGCCTGCCCGGGGGCAAGGCAGCCCTGGCCCCAGCACTGGCCGTGGGCCAATTTGCAGCCTGCTGGCTGCCTTATGGTTGCGCGTGCCTGGCGCCCGCAGCGCAGGCCGCAAAGGCCGAGGCGGCTGTCACCTGGGTGGCCTACTCGGCCTTCGCAGCTCACCCCTTTCTGTATGGCCTGCTGCAGCGCCCCATACGTTTGACTCTGGGTCGCCTCACCCGCCGCGCCTTGCCCGGGCCCCCTCGAACCTGCACTCTGCAGGCACTCCTGCGACGCCTCCAGGGACTCCCAGAGGGCCCTGCTTTAGGCCCTTCTGAGGCACCAGATCCTGCCCAGGAATTGGCTAGAGGGCAGAGCCCCGGAGCCCCAGCATTCCAGAGACCAGCTGAGAGCTTTCTCCTGAACTAGAGAAAGCAGGGTAGGTTTAGAGGGGGCCCATTCAGCCTCCTGTGCAGGCAGGTGCTGTGCCTGGACTTTCGGCTCTGGAACAGGAGGAGAATGGTTGTCTATAATTTGGCAAGGCTCAGAGGTTTCTCTGGAATCCTGAGTTGGGGTCCAACATTGCTTGGCCTTGTGCCCAAATCCACCTTTCTTCAGTTTTCCCATTTGTGTGCCCTGTACCATTTCTAAGAACCCCTTCACTATAAGCTGTGAAACTCATGGATGATTCCCCAGGCGCAGGGAAAAGAGAGTGTGGCAGGGTCATAAAGAAGAGAACCCTAAGGGATCACAGTCAAAGTGATGGGCCAAGCAAGACAGTGTCTGGGTCACTGTTTCTCCACAGCAAGAGAAACCCTGGAAAAACTCAGGACTGCCCTGCGTCTGTACCAGGAAATGTCTGGACAGAGCCACTGAAACTCTTCCATCTGCTTCTAAAATGCCCAGAAAACAACTGGATCAATTTGATGCTAGAAGCAGGAGGCTGGACAACAGGACCCACACCAAAGAGAGTCTTGGAACCCCAGAACTGGCATGTGAAAGGGGCTATGGCCCAATTGGGGCTGGTGGATTCACAGCTGGAGATCCTCTGGGGCTTCAGCTATACCCATTTTCTGGAGATTTGCCACCCCAACACCAATATTTCATAGCTTTCTGGTCGCTGAGAATATTTATTCAAAAACAGGGATTGAAAAAACTGTACAGAGTGTCTGCTGCTGAGAACTGGGCCCCTTCCCCCAGGCCACTCCCTCAGCTACCTGGCAGAGCTGCCTCTTTGGGTTGCCCCCTGACAAGCCCAACCAGTCCATTCCAGTCAAAAGGAGATCAGTGGAAGCAGCAGGAATCTGCAGGGAGGTGGAAAGAAACCTAGCCCCAGCCACCCCTCAGCCCTCCTTCCTGATTCCCACAGTGGGGAAGTAGGCTGGGAAGCCCTAAGGGTAAAGAGTACATGAGGCCCCTGGCTGCTCCTTGCATCCAAGCACAGAACTGAAGGGGTATGGCCCCCTGCCCTAGGGCTGCCATAGCTCCCAGAACCCTGGGCCAGAAACTGTCCCCTCTCCAAGAGGAGGAACTTCAAAGACCAGGGCTGGGTAGGGGGTGCATCCATGCGTCTGGCATTAGTGGCATTTGGGACCCCAGTGTGGAGTCACCTTGGACAGGCAAGATGCGGAGGCAGCCCCCTGCCTGTGGTCCTGCCTGCCCCAGCCTGTGCCTCAGTGGCCTCAGTAGGGGGAGAATTTCTGCCTCTCAGCTTTCTTGTTCCCATTGGCTGCTGCCATCTTGGCAGTGTAGGCTGCCAAGCCTGGCGGTGGCCCTGGGGAAGCAGGTGGTAGAGCCAAGAAGGGCACAGGCTTGAGACCGATGAAGTTGGAGAGAGAGATGGCATAGGGTGTGCCCAGCAGGCCTGGAGGAGCTGTGGGCAGGGCTGTCAGGGGCGGCGAGAAGGGGGCGGGTAGGTCTGCAGGGGCCGAGCCAGGTGTCCCCCCAGAGGTAGACTTGGCCGTCTCTAGACTGGAAAGAGGGACACAGAGGGGAGATGAAGAGAAAGTGAGAATGAGACAGGGGCAATGAGGGAAGATATGTGGCAATGAGATTAGCCAAAAGACAGGAGAGAAGAGACAGGTTGGATGTGTTTGGGAGGAAGATGGGCAAGGTGGAAAGGTGAGGAGTGGAGAAATGATAGCAGATACAGAATGTGGAGAGAGAAGAAATGGGGCAACCAAAGGCCCAGGGAAAAAAGACAGTAGTGAAGCAAGAGGACATAAGGGAAGGATACAGAGGGAAAGGAGGGCAATATGAGTAACTTAGGTAGAATACCATCGGGAAAGGGATGGGTGTTAGGAGAGGAAGAGGCCTGGTCCAGAGAGAAAAGGGGTCAGCTTTCCCCTCCCCACCTGCGATTTCCCACCATTGTCAATGCATGCTCACCAGGCAGTGATGAGGTACTGGGCCAGGGCAATAGAGACCGGTGAGCCAGTGATGGTCACATGCCGCTCACCAGCACCCTCTGCTTGGTTTCCTATCTTGATGTGCGCCCCTGACATCTGCCGAATCTCACTGATCTTGCTGCCCTGGCGCCCGATCACACAGCCAATCAGCTAGGGAGAAGGTAGATTTTTAACCTTTGGCAAAGACCAGATTCCCAGATCTCTTAGCATCCTCCAGCTACCCTTATCATCCCCTGCTCACATCATTGGGAACCAAGAACTCCTGGGAGCTGGTCTGTGCACCAGGATCCAGTCCTGAGGTGAAAAAGAGGGAATGAGTGTGGTTCTAGGTCTCTCTAGTCCATCATTTCCATTCCAGGGGGATGCCTTAGCCAGTTGCGATTTGCCCCTATCTCCTTCTGCAGGCACTGCTTACCTGGCACCACACTGGGTGAGGCAAAGGGGACTGCATGGCCCGAGAGCTGCTGTAGCTTGGTGACCTGTGCCAAAGAAGAGGGGCCAGAGGTCAGAGGAAGCTTGATTCAGGAAGGGATGCTTGGGCTGTGGGTTGCTCACCTCAGCAGGGGTCACAGCTCCATATTGACCCTGAACAGAGAAGCCCTGAGGGGACAAAGTAGGTGGAAAGGCGGTTACTGTGAAAAGTCAGGGCAATTGGGCAGGATCATGCCTCCCCCTCTCCTCAGATACCCAATTCCTTTCATCCCCTCCTCCATCTTGGTCCCCCTTCTCCAGTAATTAATTCTTCTTGCCCCACTGGCTATTCCCCTTACCTGGCTGGCAGAGAGAAGGACAGTACCTAGAGAGAGGCTCGGATGATATGGGATGGTGGCTCCTTTGGGTGGGGACTGGAAGGCACAAATGGGAGACTGTCAGGACCCTCTCAGACTCTACTTATCATCTCAGGCCCGCCCCACCACCGTGAGGTAAATATATCCCAATACCCTGGAGCTCAGAATCTGTCCCTGAAGCCCTGCCCTGCCCCCCAGGCATAGGTTTAGGGTGCCTGACAAAGCCCAGGGCCCATCTCCTGCCCTCCTCCCTGCCCAAAGGCAGCACCTCCAGAATAACAGCGCAGATCTGGCGCACACACAGAATGATGGCATCAGGTACCCCGGACACAGTGACAGCACGCTCTGTGGAATTGGGGAGCAGATCCCCCGCCACTTGCACCTGTGCACCTGTAGTCTGCAAACAGAAAACAGGGGCTGCTTTTGGCTACTCTGAAAGTGCAGAGAAGGGCTGCCCAGCCTCAGAGCTCCCTAGGATGTATGAAGCCATAAGCCCAGCTCCCCTCTACTAGAGGGTGGGGACACCCTATAGGTAGCACTCCTCTCCCCTCACCTCTCGGATCTCCTTGATCTTGGTGCCAGCCTTCCCAATCAGTGAACCACACTGGCTAGCAGGGATGACAAGGCGCAGGGTCACTGGAGGCCTGGAGACGTTGCCACCATTTGCAGGAGCAGCACAAAGGTCCTGGAGCAGGGAGAGATGGGTTGGCCACACATGTTCCCACCACTCCTCCAACTGTCTTCAAGCCCTGCTCTGCTGAGGCATAAGGAGGTAACCTTCCCAGTCCTCCTCCAAAGAAACACTGTCCTGGGCTTGACCTCCCCTCCCACCCATTGCCACTATCTAGAGTAGGAGTCAAGTTCCTCCCTGGGAACCACCGTTGGATTCTCATTCCAGCCAGCTACAGACCTCATCCAGCTTAAAAGCAATCATGGAGACCGCATGGAAGACAGCTGCTGTAGACCCAGTGATAGTGGTGATGCGCTCAGGGCAGGAGCCCTCGGAGATGGTGATCCGAGCGCTGCTCTGCGGGTACAGGACAAGTGCTGGGCAGCAGGGCACCTTCCCCATTCCTGGTATCCCATTCACCAGGTCCCAGCTATGCCTGGAGACCACCACCCTCTCAGGGAGAACACTGGACAGGGGTCTCCCCTCCCTTCCATATCAGGTACCCTGTGTTCCTCCCCCAAACTCCATCCTCACCTGTTCCCGGATTCGCTTTACAGTCTCACCCTTCTGTGAGAGACAAAACAAGATATTTGCTCTTATTCGGAGTGGTCATTCATGGCTTTCTACTCTGGGTTGAGGCCTCAGGTTGAAGGGGACATAAAGAGTAGAACAAGGCACCTACCTTCCCAATTATGCTGCCCACCTCCTGAAAACAAGACAAGAATGAATCAGATGAACACCAGAAGCCCAACTATGACCCTCCCTCCCTCCCCAGACAGGGCATCCACAGAAGACAAGATTCCTGAGAACAAGCTTGCCTTGGTCCAGCTTTGCCCTGCCCTGCCTCCAGCAGTCCCTAGCCATGGCAGCCCCACCCGCTCACCTTCCCATGCATCAGCATCCGCAGTGTGAGAGTGATGCTAAGCTCTGGCTCCTCCTCCAGCCCCGCATCTGAGCTGCTCATCCTGTCAGGCGGGGCTGGGGCCACAGCAACCAGGGAGTGTGTCCACGCTGTGGCCTGTCCGGCTCTGGCAGGGGCAATGAAGAAGAGGTCAGAGAGGAGCCCTGTTCACCCAGCCCCTGCCCTTACATGGGGACTAGCCCAGAACCAGGCCAGTCTCAAAAGAAGAGAGATAGAATGGACCTTGATTTCTAAAATTCCCCTGGTTGGGCATGGTGGTGCATGCCTGTAATCCCAGTGACCTGGGAGGCTAAGGCAGGAGGATCATAAATTTGAGGTCAGCCTCAGCAGCATGGTGATCTCCTCCATAACTTAGTGAGACACTGTCTCAAGCTAAAAAAAAAAAAAACATTTAAAGGGCTCAGAGGTGTAGCTCAAAGGTAAAATGCCCCTAGGTTCAACCCCTAGTATGAAACACAAATAAATGAATATTCCTCTGACCACTATGCTTTTGTTTCTCACTAGCTATATAATATGTTATTTAACCCTTCTGGGCCTCAACTTCCCCATCTGCAAAAGGGTTACCAATTTCTACCCTGACAAGTTATGAGAATAAAAATGAAATAAGTGCATACATGGTAGGTACCCAGTCTCTCTTATATATTAGAGCAAGGAGGGTTGGGGATGTAACTCAAGAGTGCTTGCCTGCCATGCATGAGGCTCTAGATTCTAGCACCACAAACAAGAAAAAGAAGAATTAACTAGGAGACCTAGGAGAATCCAGAAAAGACAGACTCCTCCCTGACCTCTTGAAAGAGGATCCCTATGGATACGATAGGGCCTTGAAGGTGGAATTAAGGTTGAAAGTTTAACTCCAAATAAAAGGAGCAGAACTGGGCACCTACCTTCCCTATTATGCTACCCACCTCCTGCAAACAATACAAAAATACATTCAGATGGAACCAAAGGCCCAAGTATGGCTCCTCCCCTCACCCAGGCAGAGTGAGGCCAATGATCATTGCCTTGAGTGAGGAGCAGCAGCTGGAGAGGAAGCTGGTGCAGACAATGGAGGTCTTAGAGGGAGAATGGCCAGAAAGGTGGTGAGGATCTGGGCCTCCTGCCTCTTCCTTCCCTCTGCCTGGCAAAGGCCACCTCCAGAGGCTAGTCTACTAGAGGTCACTGTATCAGAGGAAAAAAAAAAAAAAGCTTGGGTTCTGAGTTTTGATTTCCTCACTTATAAAACAGATGATGTTTCCTCGGGACATTCTGGTAAGAAAGGTATTTGGTGGGCTGCAGGAATGTCAAGGCCATTAACTGACAGAGGAAGGTGGAGCCTGAGATTAGCTACTGGGATTAGCTCAGCTGCCAACCCTCCCCTCCGGACCCCTTTTCATGCCCCAATTTAATCCTGAACTTTAATCCTGCTTAGAAATCCTTCTGCAGAGGCTGTCTCCCTCCAAGGCTCAGCTTTGATGAGGGCTCACTGAGGGACCAGAACACATGGAGGACAGCGAGTGGGACCAACTGATGCCAAGTCTGGCCCCAGACTAAGCCCTACCCTTGCAAAGTCCCTCTGCCTGGAAGGGAACGGGGGTAAAGGATGAGTGTACTGGACTTGGAACACCTGGGAGGCCTCTGGATGTCTTTCCCCCAGCCCCCCATACCATTCTAACATAAGGAACAGGAGGCTGGGCAGAAACTCTATTGAATGCCCTCTTCTGAACTCCCCTTGTAACTTCCCTTGTGATAGTAGAGTATAGGTATGGTGTGGAAAGTGGAGTTCCCAGCGTTGCTTTTTCTTAGGAAACCTGAGCAAGCCACTGTATGGCATGTGGTATCCTTTTCTTCATCTACACAAAATGAGGATGACAACTCTGTCCCCCACCCCCCACCCCCCACTTTCTCAGGCAACTGCTCCTCCTTCCATTTGAGTTCTGCCACAGGCTCACCAGTGGGTGGAGATCAGCAATAGATACAGGGACTGTGTGCTCTCTGGGCATCCTGGCCAACCTCATGCTGGCTGCCCTTGCTAGACATTCCCCTGGCTGCCTGCACTTCCCCCATCAAAGCACTTGTGATGACGTGCTTCATTTCTGTCTCCCTGGACAGCCAAGCCCGGGGGCCCCTTAGAGCAGAGGCCAAGGTTGCCGCCTTCCGCTTGTTCAGAAGGGGCTCAGTTCAGAGCTGGACCAGAGAAGGTACTCAAACATACTAGTGAGTGAGATGAATCCCCTCCACCCACACACACAGAAGGGGAACTTGGTAATTAAAGAGGGTCTGTAACCTGCCCAAGGTCACAGAGAGAAGAGAAATGGAGGGACAGCAGGGTTCTGCCTGCTAGCGTGGGGTTGAACAGGCCCCATGCATGCCCCCTTTCTGGCTGCTCTTGTCTAAGTCTGCTAGTCTTCTTTCTGGAGATTGGCCTCTTCAGGGTGGGATGAAGGCTTTGGTTGTCTCAGACACCCTGCCTGGCTACTGGACATGGGTCTTGTTTAAAGAGGGCTGACAGTTTCTCCAAAGCAACATTCCTGAACTCCAGAATTTGGGGGTGGTGCATAGGAATCCCTTTGGGGAGTTAACCAGTGGGAGACCTGACACTATGCCCATACCACTGCATCACCACTTGTAGCCCCAGGAAAAGCAGGGCAGGAGGGCTGGAACCCAGCCAGAACTGGAGCTCCTGCCATGAAAAAGACACCTGGTTCTGCATCAAAGACCCACTGCCCCAAATTCAACTGGTGACCTTGGCCCAGCATTCCCCTGATCTGGACCTCAGTTTACCCACATGTACTATATTTGGGGGGTGGCCAGAGGACTCTTGCTGGTTTCTTTGTGCCCTGACTGTTCTGAGACAAGGTCTTCCCTTCTCTTTTAGAGAGAACAAGGGGCCCTGACCTATCTCTCAAATTAGTCTCCCACAGCCCCAAGAATAAGCAACCCCATTAAATTTGACCAGCTCCCCTGACTTCACTAGGGCTCTAGAGAGTTACTTGCTGCTCCAGTCTGGTGGGTCTTGGGTCTCTGCTGGGCCACCCACGTGGCAGCCACACATCATGCCACACTGACCTCCAGCTCACCTCTGAGGGTGCCCAGCCCCCTCTGGTCAGCAGGGCTCCCTGGCAGAACATCCCAAGCTAAGACCAGGCCTCTGACCTCAGGCGTTCCCTCCTGCTTCCCAGGACCCCTCCCCAGACCTGGTGCCCACTCCTTCTGTCCCTGGGTTCCTGCCACTCAGGCTGGAAGGGGGGGGAGGTGACAGCTGTGTAAGCGATGGTGGCTATCCCCTTCCTGCCCCTCCCCCCCAGCTGTCTCTCTCCCATGACAGCTGCCCAATCAAAGGGCTGGGGGCTTAGCCAGCTCCCCCCACATGCAGGGATCAAGTGTCCACCCTGGCTTTGTTCTTGAGCAAGAACAATCCAGGGAAGGGGAGGGCTCCTGGGGCTAGGCAACTCAAGTAGACTGGCCCACCCCTTGGGGGATTCCCTCGGCTCTGCTGGCCACAGTGGCTGGTCAGGCTATGGCCTGTGGACCCACCTGGACTGGGGAGACAGGGGGATCCAGTCTCCAGCTTTATCCCCCATCTCACATCCCTCTACATTCCCCTTGGCACTCTCAGCTCCCAACCTAGCAGCTTCCTTCTCTTATTCCAAAAGCAGCCATCCTGGCCACACCCAATGATGCTAGGGAATGGCTCAAAGATCAGGCAATGCAGAGAGTTGTAGGAGAGTAGAACTACACTGGGCAGGGGGTAGGAGCATCAGCATTGAGTACTCTTGGTTCCCCTGTCCATTATCTACTTCAGGGATGCTCACTCTAGCCGATTACCTAAACCTCCACAAAAACTGTCCCTCAGGAGCTGAAGAGATGGCTCAGCGGTTACAATGCTTGCCTGGAATGCACAAGGATGCGGGTTCAAACCCCAACACCACATACACAATGAAGTGTCAAAGGAGCAAAGCTACATGAAAAACTAAATAAAAAAACTAAATAAAATTGATTCTCTCTCTCTCACTATCCTTCTCTCTTTAAAAAAAAAAAAAAAAAAAAAAACTGCCCCCCAGACCATACACCCAACCTCAGTCTTTTCAGCTTCCCAGGATGGTCAATCATACCTAGTTCTGGAGGGTGGGGGGGAAAGGGGGGAAATACAGGAGAGCAGCCTGCAGCCTGAGATCTACAAGCTGCAGCCTCTGGTTTCTTGATTTGGGTCTGTCTCATACACAGAGTGCCAACCAGGAAAGAGGAGCTTTGGAAGGGGACCTCTGATAAGCGGCAGGTGCCAGAAATGCTACAACCTCCTTAGGGTGTCATTAGACAGCCAACCCCTGACCCCCAAAGAGTCTTCACAGCCCAGAAAAACCAGATTGGGCTCAGGAGAAAGGCCACAGCCTCATGGTACAGCACCACCCACTGGTACCCATCCCCTCATGGTCTAGCTCAAATTGAGAAAGGTCTCCGGCTTCCATTCTCCATGCTGAAGGCTGCATGCTTCCTCTGCAACTTAATAGCCATCCATGGCTCCCCAGCACCCAAGGAATAAAGCCTGATCTCCATGGCCAGGCAGTCAAGGAACTTCATGGTCCATGCCTTGCGAATTACTCTTTTTTCATCTCCACCCCATCCCCCATACAGGCCAGGCTGCAGAACAGGCCTACCACCTCCAGGGCTCTGGGCCTTTGCCCAGGCTGATGATCCCAGTTTGAAATGCCCATCCTCCTCACTCTCTGTCAAAATCCTTCTCAAATGCCACCTCTTCGGGGGAGCCCTCACCAATCCTCCAAGTCAGATGAGGCACACTCAGGCCTCTGTGCCCCCAAAGATATAGCTGTAACTCAAAGTAATCCCAGTTGAGCATTTCAGAGCCTGTCCTTTCACTACCCAGAGAGATCCAGGAGGATAGGAAATTTGAGACAGGACCATCTCAGAATTGTTAGCTTTCACAGGGTCTAAGATCATTAGAAACCATGAGGCTCACCTAAGAACCCAGGGCTGAGGGACTAGCCACATGGGCAGAGAGCCAGGACATACCTGGACAGGATTCTCAGTTCTTTCTCAGCATCCCCAGCCCCTGCTCCTGCTGTTTTGCGGAGGGTCTAGTGGCTCCCTGAGCATGATACTGGAGTGAGGAATTTGGACTCTGTTTTGAGATTTTTTGGGGAACAGAGTAGGTCATCCCAGGAGGAAGGGAGTCTGGAAGAAGGACTGGAGTATGGTGTAGGTTTCAGAGTTGAGTTGGGTTCAGCCTATTATAACTGGAAAGGCTTCACCAATCAAGAGAAAAACCTGAGGCCCAGAGTGTAAAGGAATTGTTTGTAAGGCTACATGCCATAACTGGCAGACTAAAAAAACCCAGGGGTCCACCTGTACAGCTCAGTGTTCTTTCCTCAAGAGGTTGGTGCCACTGAGCAGTGGTGATGGAGGCTGGAGGGGAGAGGCAGTGATGGGAATAGGGAGAGTGGATAGAGCCGGTCTGGGGACACAGGGTGGGGCAAGTCAGCCTCCCTGCAGCCTGGGCCTGCCAGGGTGTGTGGGCTGCCTGCTCCCAGCCCCCCACCCTGAGCATGCAAGGAGAACAATCCCCTTGTGTTTGGGCAGTCTGAGCCTGCATGCTGATGAAGGCTAAGGGGTGGGGGCAGGGATGGGGGCGCCTTGCAAGTTGAGTGGGTTCCAGGACCTGGAGGGGTTAGGAGATCTTCAGATTGGAAAACAATAAAGTCCCAGGTACTGGTCCTGAGGCCATGAGGATGACCCCAGGGAATTTTGAGGGCTAGATCTCAGCCCCTGGAGAGTGCCTAGGATCTAAGACTTCTTTGTGGGGGAAGTAGGAGCCCTAGGGACACATGTCCAACAAGAAGGTGATCATTGTGGGCTTGTTGAGGACCCAAAGCCCCATATTCTGAGAAGAAGGGATGCAGCTGGCTTAGGGTGCATCCCCTTGAAGACCACTCCCCTGGGTGCTGGGGTGGGGCGGGGCCCTGGGTGCCACAGGTCTCAAGATGGCGTCCTGGGATAGGGGAGTGAAGAGGCGGGCACCTCCCTCCACAGACCAGGCAGGCAGGAGGGCCAGGCTGAAGTGAGTAGCAGAGACCCCCACCCCCTAGGACCCCAGCTAAGAAACTAGGTCAGGACTGAGGAGTTGAAGAGGAATAGGACAGGAGGGACCACTTGGTACCCCCAACTATCATCTTCATACACCCTTCGCCTGGAGGTCTGTGTTTGGCTCCTCCAAGGACTGCAGAGAATGGGAAGGGTTGTGTGTGCGAGCCAGGAGCTGCAGGAGAATGGTAGATGGGAACAGAACCCCAACCCAGGGCAGGCTCAAAGGAAAGAAAAGGATGGGGGCCTCAAATCTAGTACCTAAGGTCCAGGAAACCCCTGCATGGTGCTGGGGGCTCTTCTGGCAAACCAGCGCCCCCCACCTGTGCAGGCCTCAGCCGTTTGGGACAGGAAACGTGTTCCTCGCAGTCTCCCAGGACCCCAACCCGTGTACTCAGGCACCGACTCCCCGCTCCCATCCGAACCCCCAAACTTCGCGGCCCGCGGTGCCCCTCCCGGCCCTCGCCCTACCTCGCTGGGGCTGTCCTGCGGCGGCGGCGGCGCGGCGGCTGGGCCGCTCAGTCCCACATTGTCCCCGGGAGAGGCGGCCGCTCACAACTGCGAGTGACATCAGCTGCGAACAATGAGGGGTTTGACAGGCGCGGAGCCCGGCCGGCCCGGAGCCCGGCTCCGCGCCCCCCCCACCCCCCAGGCCTGCCTGGCCCGGCCCCTCCCCGCCCCCTCCCCGGATCCGATTACAGCGCGGCGGGCCCGCCCCAGCCGCCCCAGTGCCGCAACCGCCCGCCCCGCCCCGCCCCGCGCTCCGCGGTGCGCCCAGAGCGGCAGCCGCTTCCGGGAGGGCTCGGGCGACCCTTCCCCTGCAGCTCCTGGAACCCGCGGGAGTGTTGGGGCGACGTGTTTGGCTTGAAGCGCGCTGCCTGCGCTGCGCCAGGGCTTGAGCCCCTCAGTTCCCACCCGGCCAGTCTGACGGCCCCGTGCCTCTGCGGAGCACTCTGCATCCCCAGTCCCGGCCCCGGCACCAGTCCCCTTCGCAGCTGGGCTGCCAGTCCTGGTCCCTCGGAGCTCAAGCTTAGACCCTCCGCCCCGCCCTGGCTCTCCTTGCTTATGCTCCATCCTGTGCTGCGGACTCTTGCCCACCAAGACCCGCTCCCCTCAGCCACCCACAGCTTCCGCACTGCACGGCTCGGCCCTGTCCGCGCAGGACAGGTTACCGACCAGCTGGAGGAGGGGCCTGAGAGCCGTGTGGCCCTTATGCACCCCGCCCCTCGATTCCCCCAAATCTACCCCCAGAAATGCTTTTTGGGCTAGGGTCGAAAGGGACGAGGCGTTTCAGTTCTTGACTGAGAAGAGTTGGGGGAGGAGCTGAGTGTTACCAAGTCCCTGCCCCTCCCCCACTCCCTGGGAGCAAATATTCCTCCCCCTCTCTGTAATCGGCTCAGTCTGGTCCCATTGACCTCCACCTCCCCCCACAGCTGAGTCTCTTGGCACCTGGGTGTGTGTGGGTGGGGAGGGGAATCCAATCTCTCTTTCCTTCCATCTGGTCTGGTGGACAAAGGGCAGGGGGACCATCTGGTCCCGCCAGAGTGGGGGAGGGGCCCACAGTGGCAGCCCCCAAGGGGCGGAGGTAGGGGCGGCGCTCCGGAGACAGCAAGAGCCTGTGGGGTCTAATTGCATCACTTTATTTCACCGACCTTCACAAACCGTCTCCCCACCCCCCATACCCCAAACCTCAGGGCAGGAAAACAAGCTTAGCTGAGAAGACCTGATAACCTGGGAAGTGTGGGGCCCCTAGAATGAACAGGGAAAAAGCGGAGATTTGATAGGCAGAGAGGATGAGCCTCCCCTTTTGGGGGGCAATTATGGGCTGGGACCAGTTGCAACCTGAGTATGGAGCCTAAGACTGGCCACACCCTAAGCCTAGCCAGAAGGTCTCCAGCTGGTTCATAAGATCCCCGTTTCCCAACAGCGAGGTCTGCATGGGTGAAAGTGTATATGTATCTCTGCAAGCACTTGATTATGTGCATGCAATGCACGCTGCACAAGAGAATGTGCATGCCAGTCCAGTTCAATGTACCTGAGTTGCTCCCAGGTGAGAGGTTCTATTGGACAACATAGACTGCTTCAAATGTGTAAATATGCATTCTGGCCTAAGAGGGGTCGGGGGAAGTGGGGGAGGGAGTGGCTGGGCTGTAGGGGCAGAGAAAGAGGTGGAGAGGAAGACACAACATGGCAGGGTAGGGCAGGGGAGAGGAAGAGGAAGGAGTTAAAGCCAAGCAAAAATGTCTATAGGAAAAGTCATGAATTACCCTCCACCAGATTATGTCCCTGGATTGCTGAGGATTTTTTCCTCTTGATTTTATCTTCTCAATCTGTCACTGCAAGAGAAAGTAGAAAAGGCAGACAGACCCCAAAAGATAAGAATCCAGATAGACATATAGACAGACACACCTGTTGCATGTGCATGATGGGCCAGAGTCCATGTGGTGGGGGAATAGAGAGAGATTTCCAAGGCAGGATTGCAGGCGGGCAGCCCACCCCCATCATCAGGGCTGGGCCTCATGCTAGCCCCTGCAGGAAGTCCAACAGCCCTGCATGCCACTCCTCTGGTTTATCCAGGTAACAGGGGTGCCCAGCCCCCTCCATGACCAGCACTTGGTGATTGGGCAGCTGCTTCAGATGCTCAAAGCTGGTGTGACCCATGGGGTCCTGGTCTCCATAAATAATCAGGGCTGGAGTCTGAAAGAAAAGGGGAGCAGAGTCAATAGGGCCCGCCACACCAGCTACCTGAAAGTCAGTTCTAGTCCTCCTTACCACTTAAGTGGTGCCACACTGAGGAGAGACAAGTTGGCTCAGTAGGTTGGAGGCAAGGATTTGTGTCTGTCCCAGCACACAATTTAGCACAGAACTTAGCACAGAAATCTGCTAAGTACACCATAAGGGTGGAGTTTGGTGGTCAGTTCCTCCCAGGAGCCACCCCTTGGTTACCCAGCCCCCAGATGAGGAAGGCTCAGGGATGGATCCTTCCCGGCTCCCAACAGGGGCATCTTAGCTTCCCACATAAGGGTACCTTCACACTGGCATAGGTGGCAGCATTGATTTTGTCAGTGCAGATGGGGGCCACTGGCACATAGCCCCGGAGCTGGGAGCCAGGGGCTGTGAGGAAGGGCAGAGAGTACATGCCACTTAATGATGGACTGATCACAACTGGAGGGCCCAGCTCCAAGGCATCCACAACAGCCATCAGGAAGCTAGCAGGGGCCAGTTCCCCTAGAGGGGCAGGGGCTGCTGCTTCCTTAGAGCGCCCCAGACCTGCAGGGATTAAGGTATGGGAAAGACACAACAAGGACAGTGAGTGGGCAAACAAGGTTCCCTTCCTCCTGGAACCCCTCCCAGGGACCTAAATCTCTGTGCCCAGGTTCCTATTATACCCAGTACCCAAGTGCACAATTACAGCAGCCTAATCTATTATCTGTGGCAAGCATGAGCACTTCCCTCCAAGTTTATGCCCACCTCCCCCACTACTAACAGTATCCTGGAAGGAATTGGGCCCTGAAGTCTAACAGGGCTGAATCCAAGTTCCAGTTCTCCATTTACTATCTACGTGACCTTGAGCAAGTCTCAGTCCTCTCTTAACTGCTCAGTTTCCCCTAATAAGAGGGGATAATAAAAATACCTGCCATTTAAGATTGTTGTGAAAAATAAGTTAACTGATTAAAGGGCACTTGGCCCTGAATAGGCACTTGGTGGGGTCCTGGAGGATACTGGCTAAAAGGGCCCACTTTTGCACTTATACCTCCCCCTCTTAGTCAGTTCCCACCTCCCAACTCCATACTGGGGATTGAACCCAGGGGCATTCTGCCACTGAACTTCATCCCCAGTCCTCTCTCTTTTTTTCTTTTGAGACAGGGCATCAGTAAACTGCTGAGGCTGACCTAGAACTTTCAAACCTCCTGCCTCAGCCTCTGGAGTTGCTAGAATTACAGGTCTGCCCTATCACATCAGGCCAGTCTCCACCATTGGCAACATTAGCTCCAGACTGTCACCCTGAAACTCAGCCCAGCCCAGTGTTGGAACCAATCCTGCAGGGCTGGGGCCTCCCCTTGAGCCCTGAAACCATATCAGCCAAGCCTCCCTTTCCACACTTGACACCAAGGGCTGGGGCCTGGCACTCTGGAGGTTGTCCTTACCTCTTCTAGAGCTCTGCATGTGAGATGACAATGAGGAGCCTAGCCACCCACCAGGCCCTGCCCACCAAGTTGCCAGAAGACTCAAGTCTCACTCCTTAGGTCTTCCAATAGCCTGTGAATATGGCTATGTCAAAATACTCTAATTTAAATGAACTGAGTATTCATTACTGTATTTCAGGTATTCATGGATAATCTCACTGCATTCTCACTAGGGCCAACCCCATACATGTGTATGGTATCTCCCATTACAAATGAGGAAACAAGGGGCTGGAGTGGTGCCTCAGCGGTTGGAGCTCTTGCCTGGCATGTGCGAGGACCTGGGCTCAAACCCCAGAACCACATATACAACTAAGTTTCAGAACAAAGGCCAGATTAAAAAAAAAAAAAAAAAAAGAGGAAATGAACTAGGTGTGGTTGGCACACACCTGTAATCCCAGAGACTAGGGAGGTTAAGGCAGCAGGATCACAAGTTCAAAGCCAGCCTCAGCAAATTAAAAAGACCCTAAGCAACTTAGTAAGACCCTGACTCAACTGACTCAAAATTTAAAAATAGTAATCGTAAAATGGGCTGGGGATGTGGCTTAGTGGTACAGTGCCTCTGGGTTCAATCCTTAGTATCCAAAAAAAAAAGAGGAAACAAATTCTAAGACACTAAGACACCAACCCAGGTAACAGTGAGGAAGAGCTGAGAAGTGTCCAGGCCCCATCTATATCAAGAATGGAGAAGCTCAAAGGCACTCACAGTATACACCCAGCTTCTAGGTCCTCCAACTCCTCTAGCCCCAGACCCTGGGTCCCAGATAGGACCTCCCCAACCCCTGCCCAGAAACCTGGCCTAGAAGTACCTGGAAGGTCAATGGCCACAGCCCGGTAGCCAGCCTGAGCCAACCTGTGCAGTGTACCCAGGTTCTGCCAAGTTTCAGAGGAGAAGCGGATACCATGCAACAGCAGCACAGAGAAGCCAGCAGCCTGCCCACTGCTCGGCTGTGCCTCCCGGAAAAAGAGGCTCTGGCCCTGCACCTGGATGGTGCCCTCTCGCTGCTCCACACTTGCCATTCCTGCTGGTACTGCGCTGAAGTGCCTGTAGTTCAAAGTCAGGCTGATGAGGAACCACAGAACATCCTGCGTGGGTGGAGCAGGGAGGCTGCCACAGAGAGGGCAGAGGTTCTTCAGGGAGTAGCAAGGAGGCCTCCTGGGCTCTAGAAACAAGCTTCAGAGTCAGGAAGACAATGATGTTATTTTTGCCTGAGCCACTCACTTAATTGTGTGACCTTGAGCCTCAACTTCCTCATCTGTAACATGGGAACAATAAAGCCTACCTCAAAAATTATGACTTTAGGGGCTGGAGCCATGGCTCAGTAGTTACAGCACTTGCCTGGCATGCACAAGTACACAGGTTCAAACCCCAGCACCCACGTGCACAACTAAGTGTCAGAGCAATGAAAGCCATGTGGAAAAACTCAATAAAATTTTATTCTCTTTCTCCCTCTCCTCTCTTACTCACTGTCCTTTTATCTTTAAAAAAAAATTACGACTTTAAGAAAATAAGTAACTGTGGGACTCTCGTTATGGGTTTTTGGTCTCATCATTACTATCCTTTTCTACAAATAGGGGCAATTCAATAGGAATTATAGTGGTTAATAGAATTAAATGAGGCCACGTGAGACAGATCAGGAGAGACAGTGAAATGGCTAGGTAGTCAGGACAAAGGGCCCCTATCCAAGAGCTACCAGGCAGAGGCAGAGAGTGATTGACAGGGCATGCTCTGGGCCTTCAAATGCAAAAAGACCATGAGGGTCACCTTTGTTCCAACTAAGGTGGGGGGTGGTCACAGGCTTGCCCAGGGCCTTCAAATGCAAAAAGACCTTGAGGCTGACCCTTGTCCCAACTAAGAAATGGGGGTGGTCACAGGTGGATACTAGGAAGTTTTTGCCACCTTTTGTTTTAACCAATGGTACTCTTGACCAGTTTCAATGCCTGTTTTACATAGATTTTAACCAATGGAGTTGATGCATTTCTCAATGCCTGCTTTGCATGAATGTTAATTATGCTCATATCCCAAATCTATAATAACCTCTGGCCTAACCTCCTTTAGACGGTGTCCTGCTTCCAGGTGCCCCTCCGCTTTGCGGAGTCTCTGCTCTTCTTCCTAAATAAATCCTACTCCTTTTACTCCTCTCCCGTGGTTGTCCGTGGGTTTTATTCTTCAAATTCAGGAGACAAGAACCCAGAAGATTGGCGCCGAATTCCCGGGATGAATTTCCACCGTACCAAGAGCTGCAACACCCGGCTTTTAGCTGGAGAATTGCTAACACTTTCGGCTGCAGACAACTGCAGCCAGCCCAAGAATGGCTGCATACGCTAGAAGGGAGCTGTTTTGGCTGCTGGAATCTTTAGTGGCCAAGACTTCATTCACCAGCGGGAGCAGAGAATCCCGCCTCATCTCAAAAACCCCGCAACACACGCATGTAAAATACTTGCGTCAGGCACTATGCTTAGCACACAGCGTGCTCAATTGGGGGTAAGTAATTTGCTTATCAACCTCATTTTCCCCAACGCTCTGGTACAAGTCTTGAGTTAGCACTGCAGGCCAGGGATTGGAGCAGAGAGCACAAGTTTAAGGTAAAACGCCCATTTTCCTGCAGCTGAAACCCAAGTGCCCAGGGGGCAAGGGCCTAGGAGTTCCAGCCAGCAACAGACGCCAAGTGCTCAACGCGTTGAGGGCTAGGGCCCTACGCGTTGACGCAGTGGTCAGGGGTGCGATCAAATACGCCCCACCAAGGTTTACTAGAGCCACTCCTCGGACCAAGGTCCGGCTCTCCAGGTCTGGAGGGCCCATGGGGGAGGCAGCGCAGCCCAGAAGAGAAGCGGAGATTAAGACTTGGGGAAGGTGGGGTGAGTTCTGACTGGAGAGAAGGAAGAAAGGGTCCGGACAGCAGGGTCTGTACCTGGGGAGCTGCGTGATCTCGCGCACACCGGAGGAAGCAGGGGCCGGCGGGTGGGGAAGGAAGCAGGGAAGAGGCTGGGCCCAGAGCTGGGGCTGGGACCCGGGCAGGGGCGGGAGCTGGATCTGGCACCTGGCCATCTCCTGGGCGCCCTCTGGTGGCCACAAGCGGCCTCTGGGTTCGTCCACGCAGCTAAACCTGCTACAACAGTTTCCCGGAGCTCCTCGGTCACGTGCCCCAGGCGTGAGACTAGGAGCGATCCAGAAGCCCTCAGTGCCGTGTTCACTAAGGACTTAATGCAACTTGTCAATTCTTTCGGAATCGCGTCCCTGTTGCTCCCTTCCTGCCCATCATCGCCCCTCATCCCTGGTCAGGACTGCCTAGACCAAGTTGTGCGCTTGGCATAGAGTTGATGTCTGACAGGTTTGCGGGCAGAGCTCCACCAAAGATCACTCCCGTGGCAGTGATAATTCCTCCGAGCCTGTTTCCTCACATGTAGAATATGTGGAATGTTGCCCACCTTTGCAGGGCAATAGAAGTGAGTACTCTGCACAGCTTGCTTGTGCTAGGCCTGATTGCCACACGGAGCCCTGAGCTTGGGACAGACCAGACATTGGTCACACATTGCCAACCAGATATGTGGCATGAGCAGACAAGGAACTCGGAAGCCACCTCAAACCTGGCTCGTGTGTGTGTGTGTGTGTGTGTGTGTGTGTGTGTAGGATGCATAGGAGTCAGGGAAGTGGTTGAGCAGAGACGCAGAGCAGCTGCAGCTGCATAACAATAGTATTGGGCATTTACACAAGGAGACCTCTGTGCCAGGCTGAGGACCCTACATAAAACCTATGAGAGCCTTATGTGGTGAGTCCTTTCCTCGATCCCACTGTACCGACAGAGAACTAGCTAAAGTGAAAATGTTCTGGTAAGAAGAATACGGTGGTTATTCACCAGCTTTCAGACCCAAACTCTTCGGAAATTCTGGACGGCCGGGCCGGGCCGGATCTTAATGCATTGGGGCACCACCTTCAGTCCCCTTCCTTGGGAACTATTTGGTAACCTGGCGCCCGGCCTGTCAGCTGCAGACTGCGCAGGCGCGCTTCGGTGGCCTCGCTCTGCTGCCTAGCCTCGGAGCAGCGGACCAGATGACGCAGGCAGCGCGATGGCGGCAGCGCCGTTTTGCTCCCGGTTTCGCAAGGGCGGGGGAGGGGCCTGCCCCGCAGTAGCTGGCTGGGTTGTCCGAGTCAGCTCGGTGAGTGTCCCCTGAGAGGGGGACATCCTCCCCGCCCCCGCGTGGCCTCCCGGGACGGAGTCCTGTTGGAGGGACACGCGCTGGGGCTGGGAGTGTACGAGTGTTCGTTCCTGTGTTGTGAGTGAGCATGCAAGTGTCTGCCTGTATTCTTGGGGATCTGGGTGTGTGTATGTGTCCCTTTTGTATCTGTCAGTGTTTCTTTGTACTTATTTCAGGGGGTGTATTCGTGGGTCTGTTCCTGTACACTTTGGATATTTGTGTGTGTGACTATCTACTTATATCTCTGTGGGAGTGTAGTTCAGAAATTCCTTGTGTGTGCCTGTGCTTGTGCCTTTCTTTTGTGAGTGTAGTTTTAGGGTTGTGTGTGACTATGTGCTTGCATTTTTCTTTTTAACGGATGTATTTTCTTTTTAAGGGAGAAAGAATCAATTTTTATCTGGTTTTTCATATGGCTTTCATTGCTCTTGACACTGTTGTGTACATGGTGCTGGGGTTCAAACCAGTGTCCTCATGCGTGCCTCCTCTGAGCCACTGCTCCAGCCCCTACTTGCATTTTCTTTTTTTCTTTCTTTTTTTTAGAGAGACAGAGAGAGAGAATCAATTCTATTTAGTTTTTCTTGTGGCTTTCGTTGCTCTGACACTTAGTTGTGTGCACCCTGGGGTTTCAACCCGGGTCCTCACTCATGCCAAGCAAGCAGTTGTGTACATCCTGGGGTTTCAACCCGGGTCCTCACTCATGCCAAGCAAGCGCGGTAATCGCTGAGCCACCACTTCAGCCCCTACTTGCATTATTTCTAAGGGTCTGAATTCATGTGTATGTTTGGGGTTTGGTTTTGCTTTTTGTTTTTGTTTTTTCGCTTTTTGTACCAGGTATTGAACTAAGGAGCACTTAACCACTGAGCCAGATCCCCAGCCCTTTTTATTTTTCATTTTGAGACAGGGTCTTGCTAAGTTGCTTAGGGTCTCTCTAAATTGCTTAGGCTGGTTTTGAATTTGCGATCCTTCTGCCTCAGTATCCCAAGTCCCTGAGACTTGGAGCAGCCATAGGGTCCTCTGAATATTTTTTTGTTGTTTCTGCCATACTGGGATTTGAACTCAGGCCTCACACATCCCATTTAAGTGCTCTACCCCTGGGCCACATTCCCTCACCCTTTTTATTTTTATTTTGAGATAAGGTCTTACTGAATTGCCTAGGCTGGATTCGATTTTGCAATCCTTGTGCCTAAGCCTCCCAAGTAGCTGGATTTGAATTTGTAATCCTTGTGCCTGCACACCCTGCGCAAGTGGTTCTAAAAGAGTGTGTGAGTTCACTCTCCACCTTCCTGATGCCTGACTTTGTGCATAATTTTGATAATGTTATTGCAAGGGATTGATTGTGCAAGGACCAATAACATGTACAAGGAGGCTGCATTATGTACAGGGAATAGCTCAGCTCGTGCAAAAGAAAAGGGTACAGGGCAAGACCCTATGTCTTTGTGCACATGTGTACATCTGTGTGCCATCACTAATGGGCTTTTCAGTGGCCTAAGGTGGGCAGTTTGCACCCTATCCCACCCCACTTCCATCTGTAGTCCGACCAGCTGCAGGAACTCTACAATAATCTAGTACTGCTACACCCTGGGTTGCCAAGGAAATGACCAAAGACCCACATCTCCCTCCTGGGCTTGGTGCTCACTGCCCTGCGGACCCAACAGCCAGAAGAGGTCCAACCCTAATACTTTTCATAGTAGGAACCCAGGCTAAGGCAATGTTGTGGACGCTGTGTTGGAGGCAGTGGTCCAAGATTGTTCGTGGTTAGGAAGAGATGAGCATGCTGTTCCTCCACCTGGCTCCTGGTTTTCTATCAGCACTAGAGGAGCTGCCACTGCCCACACTTCTCCTAACTCCAGAACTCAGGGTAGGGTGCCTTGGTGCCTCCCTGTGGACATCCCCCTAAAATGTCTCTGGGTGTGTAACTCAAGACTGGTTTCCAACTAACTCTATCTGGCACTCAATAAAGATGTATTTACCAGAGTCCCAGGAGAAGGCAGGCTGTGCTCATGCTAGGCCCAAGAAGTGATGACAGGGACAGAGCCTGCCTCCCCTTAAGTCCCATGTATTATTTAAATGTCACAGGAAACTTGGGAGGGCAATAGAGTCATCTCACTTTACTGACGTACTAGACTCAGGGCCAGGAATCAACAATCTCAAAGTCAGTGCTACCTATCCTGCTTGGGCTCTTTTACTGGGCTAGCAAAGGCCCTATGCAGGAGGAGTCTAAGAAGCAGGTCATTTGGTGTGAAGCGGTGTGTGTATGGGGACATTCATCTCTCCAGCCTCCAGCTGCCTTGTCCATTTCTAGGTGAACCTTGCTCCTCTCTGGACCCATACCAGTTCATTTCTCAGCATTTCTTCCATCACTGACATTCTCTGTGAGCTTCCCAATAACAACTGTGGTTAACTATTAAATATTCTCATTAACTGTAAAACATTGAGCTTTTAGCAATATTACAAGCAAAGTGATAAAAAGAACCATTTCCAATCCTCGCCTCAATGGGAGGTCTCTTCACACAGTCTTTCTCCTTGGATAGCCTTCACCACTCTGTCCAGCAATGAGTGAGGCTCCAATTCCTCTGTCACCTCCCATTTCCATTCTTTCCTTCTTTCAAACCGAATGTGACCTAATGGTGAGGAGTCCAACCCTGTGTTCAAATCCCAGTTCCCCCTTTTTCCTGCTTGGGCAAGATAATTCACCTATCCGAGCTTGGATTTCTTCATCTGTAAGAGAGCTGTAATTATATCTGCTCTTTAGCATTCTTTGTGGACCTCCTCTTTGTAGAGGGCTCAGCATGGGGATTGCTGTCATAAGAGCTTGAAGTAGGTTTAGCTGTCAGGGATGATGGTCACTGAGCATGCTGTGTGCCAGAGGGACAATTTAGATGCACCTCCTCGCACTGTGTGGTTTTGGAGCCTTTGCCCTGGAATATGGAGTAGCTGGGTATTGAACCCCCAAACCTTTGTCCAGAGCAAGGGAAGGGTCAGGAGTGCAGAGCTTCCTCTGTAGGGGAACTTCTGGTTGGAGTTTGGGAATGGGGACCAGAACACCTTGTTGGGGCTCAACCTTACCCTTTTTTCCTCTTCCCTCCTCCAGACTGTGGTACAGACCTGTGTGAGCCACTACCAGGCCATTCTGCTGGGCCTAGGTCTACTGTTCATGCTGCTATTGTATGTAAGACTGCCAGGCTCCCCTAAACAGACTTCCTGGCCCTTGGGAGATACCAATGTCACAGTCCTGGTTGGTTTCACCCCAGGAAACTCCCCTATCTTTTACCGTGAGGCACTCCCACTCCACCGGATACACAGGTGGGTGCTGACCTAAGGGTCAAATGGAGGGACCTCAGCCCTACTCAGGGTGCTCGGGGCCTAGGAGGGCAGTGGGAAAAGCCTAGGAAGAAAGACAGTAGGCTGCCCCAAGTCTCAGGATGTATTTCCCTGTGTGCCTGCAGAGTGGAAGTGGTGCTGCTTCATGGAAAGGCCTTTAACTCCCACACGTGGGAGCAGCTAGGCACACTGCAGCTACTGTCACAGAGGGGCTACCGGGCTGTGGCCCTTGACCTTCCAGGTGAGCACTCCCATCCCTGGATCTAGGGAAGCAGGACATAGCAATTACAAGGGGGCAGTTTCCCAGAAGGGGAACTTAGGGAGATAGGAGGGGTAGGGAAGACCCCAATGTCTGGATAGTGACAGGTCACAACATAATGTGGCATCATTAAAAAGTCTGTGTATTTGTCTTTTCCTTGAAAACTACTGTGTGATTGTATGTCAGAGCAATGCAAATGTGACTCACAAACTCTGTAGCTTTTTTTTTTTTTTTAATTGAACCAAGGTCACTTAACCACTGAGATACATCCCTAGCCCTTTTTGTTTTTTAAGACAGGGTCTCATTAAGTTGCTTAGGGCCTCCCTAAATTGCTGAGGCTGGCTTTGAACTTGAAATACTCCTGTCTCAGCCTCCCAAGTCGCTGGGATTACAGGCATGTGCCACCATGTCTGGTATCTTCTGATTTTCTAACAATACATTCCACACCCGGCTTCTTTTCTTGGTGTTGGGTATTCAATCCCAGGCCTCATGCATGCATGTTAAGCACTTGCTCTCTACTATTAAGCCATATCCCTAACTTAAACTATATTCTTATCATTAAAACAAAATAAAAAAATCAGTGAAGTTTTCATATACTGTACCACATTTCTCTTCCTCTCTGAGCAACTGAGGAGTACCAGATCCTCTCCTCAGCACTTCCATACTTAGAAATACAGACAATGTGCAGGATAGTATGGTGGGGATTGTAAACGTGATTAGTGTCTTGCTGCATCTGCAAATCTATCTGCAGCTTGGTTTTCTCCCCCTACACCATGACTCATGAATCTTTCTGGACCCTGCACACTCCCTCTGTTTGTAAATTCTGCAGGAGGGATGGATAAGCTTTGTCCAGCCATTCCTCTACTGGTGGATATGTAGATTGAGTTTTTTCAATGTCAGTTGAAATCCTTGAGAGTGATAGCTGAAACATTTTTGGGCATGCTTCTTTGAGCACAGAGACAATAATTTCTCTAGCGTGGCTATTGAGAACAGTTGATAGGTCAAAAGATACACATTTTTAAATTCTGACAAATACTACCTCACCCTCCAAAAAAGCTGTACAGATTTATCCTCCCATAAGTCAAGTATAAAAGTGCCATTTTCCTGTATCTTCCCCCCAAATTGGATATTGCCTGGTATTTTTTTTTGTTTGGAGTACTGGGGATTAAACCCAGGGGTGCTCTATCACTGAGCTATGTCCCCAGCCCTTTGTAAAGTTTTTATTTCAAGACAGGGTCTCACTAAGTTGCTGAGGCTAGCTAGCCTCAAACTTGGAATCCTCCTGCTGCAGCTAGCTAAGTGTCTAGGATTACAGGTGTGTGCCACCGTGCCTGGCTGAAAGATGTTTTCTGGCAGACCTATTATATTATGAAAAAAAAAAACTTTAGGAAGTTTAGGGTAGCATGTACCATGTGCCAGTGGTCCCTGTCTCTTCCGTGCTGTGGTGGGCAAGAAGACTGGAGTCCATTCCCAGCCCGCTGCAGCTAGCACCTGCTACCATTCCCAGGTTTTGGGAACTCAGCACCTTCAAAGGAAGTAAGCACAGAGGCAGGGCGGGCAAAGCTGCTGGAGCGAGTTCTGCAGGACCTGGAGGTGCACAATGCTGTGTTAGTGAGCCCCTCACTAAGTGGCCAATATGCCTTGCCCTTCCTGATGCAAGGCCACCGCCAGCTACATGGATTCGTGCCCATTGCACCCACCTCTACACAGAACTACAATCAGGAACAATTCTGGGCTGTGAAGGTACTGGAAAAAGAATCTTAAAAATCCTGGTGCCTTGTCCCTAACTCGTGTCATGGGAGGGAGCGTGTTAGGACTCAAGTCTCACTCGGTGGGACATAGGCCTATCCCTGATTTTAGATGGAAGATGTGGGGATTTGAGAGTGTCTTCCTAGGGTAGTAGCATGGGGATCAGATCTTCACCAGGTCCCAGGATCACAGTCTCTTGCCTTGCCCTGCAGACCCCAACCCTCATCCTGTACGGGGAACTGGACCACAAACTGGCCCAAGAGTCACTGCAGCAGCTACGCCACCTGCCCAATCACTCTGTGGTGAAGCTACACAATGCTGGCCATGCCTGCTACCTCCACAAGCCACAGGACTTCCATCTCGTCCTCCTTGACTTCCTTGACCATTTGTCTTGAACTAACCCACTTCCCAGGCCCCAGGCCTGTTCTGTGCTTGAGGGTCTGGCCCACTACCCTCTCCCCACCAGAGATGCAGTGCCTGGGATTGGAGGACAGAAGTCCAAAGGACAGACCCAGCCAGGATGTCTCATTTCACTTCACAGACACAATAAAGAAAAGCATATTTGTCTTTTCTGGAGAGTAACAAGCTCTTTTTCCTCGTGTGCTTCAGAGAGGTGGGAGCCAGAAGCAAGTCTAGGACTATTTGTGGGCTGGGAGCTGGAGGGGGTGCCAGTTCCTCACTGTATGTCCTTACTATGTGCTTTAGTCATTCGTTAAATGGACACGATGAAGTAACATCTAACCTGGAGGGTGGTTGTAGGATTGAATGTGTCTGATAATTAAAGCATATGGTTGCATGGAAGTGGGGGAAGCTGGGTATATGTTACTACAGCAGTATGACGACTGGAATTGGTGGGAAATCCAGGGTCTGGACACCTGGCTGAGTTAGGAATACCGAATGTGTAAACGCAGGGCTGGGGGAACTTGGTTTAAGAATTAAAACAGCATTGTTATTCAATCACCAAACCTGTTTACTTTCTTTGTTATGTGTGAGTGAGCAGCCAGAGACTTCAATCCCAGTAGGGGTGGGATGGACCCTTCCCTTTCCCTCCCAGGCTGCATTCCTGGGCCAGGGGTTGAAATTTTCCATCCCTGCCTGCTGCCAAGCTGACTTGGCCACTGGAGCAGAGGGCAAAACTGATTGAGAGTGCAAAGAGCAGCCAGGTGCACAAGTGGGCAGCTACAGTTGTGTGTAGCTTTCTCTGCCTCTGGTGGGTGAAGAAGAATCAGAGTTTGGCACAGGGTCAGCCAAGAGTATGCTATTTCCCCACCTCTCACTGTCACATGGAGTCACGACTGCATCCTTTTGCAGTAACACCCTGTCACACACACCAATTCATATTCATATTGTCACACATATGGTCATGCCCACTGATACACAGGTTTGCCCACACCATGGCACGTTCACAGTCACACATACTCCCATCCGTGCATGTATTCTACATTCCTGGCACGTTGTCCTGGAGTCTGCTCAATGCCTGGTCAGGGTCAGAAGCCTGCTGATATGTGGACCACCTTCCTGGAGCTCAGTGTGGGGAAGGTAGATATTAATGACCTCACTACACATGGAGCTGAACCACGTGGGGACCTCCGTGACTCACTGAGGCACGAAAAGGAAAGCAGTAAAAACCTTGTTCGAGGCGTGGGGGGCGGGGGGGCTTTTGCAGCCCTGCTCCCAGGGAGCTAGCTGTAACCCAACGCTGCTGCGGCCACTTTTAGATCAGGGACCGCCCTCTTTTCTTCCGGCCCTATCCTGAGGCTGGAGGAGGAGGAGGAGGAGGAGGTGTCTTCTGGGGGTGGGGCCAGTTCAGACCTGGTTTCCTGAGGGGCGGAGCTGGCAGCAGACAGAGTTCCCCCTGGGCGGGATCCCGGATCCAAGCTTCCAATTACTGTGTGGAGGCCCCAAGCACAGGCGGGCGGGGACCTCGGCGCCTACGCGGTCGCAAGGATTGGGACGACTGTTGCTTGCACCCTACTGTCTCCGCCCTGTAAGCCGGTGGCGGGCCACGTGGTGGGCGGATCAGGGCAGTTTTGATCTAGCGACCTTGCTGGACCCGGACTCCCGGCCGCATTTCTCAGCGGGCGCGGAGAGGCGAGCGCTGGCCCAGGACCAGGAGGAAGCAAGGTGGGGGGTCTTGGGGAGGTCTAGAGGGGTCTGGGGTTCCCTGGCATGAAAGCCAGGCTACTGGGAGAAATATTTAGAGGGCGTGGGGAGTCAATGTCCAGATTCTACCTTGCCTCAGCAACTCTCTAGCTGTCTCCGAACCTCTAAGCTTCAGTTTTCTCCTCTACAAAGTGGACATTCAGAAATGCAAACCTCCTGGAGCTCTTTGGGGATTAAATATGGATATGGGGTGAAAGAGCCCAGCACAACATCTAAAACAGTACACAAGGTGTCCTCTCCTTGTGGGACTTCCGGGGAACCTCAGTGGGGAGGGCCCGTGTGCTGGTGGGTCCCAGATGCTAGGAGGGGTAGTTCACCATTCTCTTTGCTCGCAGTTCACCACGTTCAGCGCCATGGCCTGCAAGAATCCTGAGTCCGAGCACCCATCTGTGACGCTGTTCCGCCAGTACCTGCGCATTCGCACTGTCCATCCCAATCCCGACTATGGTGAGAGCATAGAGGTCCCAGGGTCTATGCTGTAAACCGCCTCCAACTGCTGGCACCCAGCAGAGACCCACTCTGCTGTCTCAAATGGCTCCTCAACCCTCTAGCCATTCCAAATTTCTGCTTCATGAATTGTCAGCTGAGAGACATTGAGTGAATCTGTTCATGTCTCTGGGCCATAATTTCCCCATCTTTAAGAATAACATCTGCCAGGTGCGGTGGTGCATGCTTATAATCCCAGTAAGTTGGGAGGCCAAGGCAGGAGGATCTAAAGTTCAAACCCAGTTTCAGCAATTTAGCAAGGCCCTAAGCAACATAGCCAGCCACTGTCTCAAAAAGGGCTGGGGGTGGCTGGAGGGGTGGCTCCTCGGTTTCAGCACATGCCGGGCATGCTCAAGTAGGCAGGTTCAAACCCCAGCACCACTTCCACAACTAAGTGTCAGCAACAAAAGCCACATGAAAAACTAAATAAAATTGATTCTCTCTGTTTCTATCTCTCTCTCCCTCTCTCTTAAAAAAACGGGGGGGCTTAGGATGTGGCTCAAAGGTTGAGTGCCCCTGGGTTCAATTCTCAGTTAAAAAAAAAAAGAAGACTAATACCTGCAGCTGGGCAAGGTGATGCACACCTGTAATCCCAGCATCTGAGGAAGCTGAAGCAAGCATTACAAGTTACAGGACAGCTTGTCTCAAAATAAAGTTTGAAAAGGACTAGAGAGGTAGAGCACTTGCCTAGCATGTGTAAGGACCCTGGGTTCAATCCCCACCAACACACACATACCAAAAAAAAAAAAAATCACAATGCTGCTTCCAATCCTGGACTTTACCCTGGTCTTCCACAAAGCCACACTCTGAAAATATTTTTTTCCTTGGGAACAGAAATGCAGGTGTGTCTGGGGGATGCAGAATTGTGATGGGGAGGCAGCAGTGCATCTCTGGGTCTTGGCTGCTTGGGCTGGTGGTAGACAGAAACAAGACTCTGTGTCCCCAGGGGCTGCTGTGGCTTTCTTTGAGGAGAGAGCCCACCAAATGGGCTTGAACTGTCAGAAAGTGGAGGTGAGTCCAAGACCCTGCGTGGGGAGAGGCAATGGGCCCACGACACCTCACCATGCACTGACCACCTTTCCTTATGACCCTCTTCAGGTGACACCTGGCTATGTGGTACCTGTGCTGACTTGGCCAGGCACTGACCCTACACTCTCCTCCATTTTACTGAACTCCCACATGGATGTGGTGCCTGTCTTCAAGGTACATGTGAAGGGGCATGGGCAGGCCTGGAGGACTCATGGGATGTAGACCTCAGGAGCCCATTCTGCTGGTCCCAGCACTAACTCTTGACATCTGTGTGCTAGTCCTCCATTCAAGCAGCCTTTGTCCAGCATTGGTTCTGTGCCAGGTGACAGTCAGCTGCCTTCTTCAGTCCTCTTCTATCTCCCTCACCACCCTTCCTGTCACCTCTTCTTCCCATCCCTGCCCCCAGGAACATTGGAGTCATGACCCCTTTGAGGCCTTCAAGGATTCTGAAGGCTACATCTATGCCAGGGGCACCCAAGACATGAAGAGTGTAAGCATTCAGTGAGTATACTCCATTCCCAGTCCCCCACAGTGTCCCCTCTGGACCAAAAAACTGACCCAGGACCTAGGAGAGGGATTGGAGAACTTCAGTGCCAAGAGACATCTTGACTCCTATCTTGGGCAAGAATTATCTCCGTGACTGTTGCATGGACGGGAAGACTGAGGCTCAGAGATAGGCAGAGACTTTCTAGAGCCCTTGCCAGGTCATGGTAGGGTAGGACTGCACCTTATTAACCTTACCTGATCCTGCCTGCTGGGCCAGTCTAAGCATCTTGTGGCTCCTGCAGCAATTGGTTTATGCCTCCTCAGGTACCTGGAAGCTGTGAGGAGGCTGAAGGTCGAGGGCTACCGCTTTCCTAGAACCATCCACATGACCTTTGTGCCTGGTAGGAGTGACTTGTGGGGGAGGGAAGCTTTGGGGAAGGGAAGGGAAGGGAAGAGGTGTGTCAGGGGGTGGCCCACTCATCTCAAGTCTCTGTGCTTTTACAGATGAGGAGATCGGAGGTCACAAAGGCATGGAGCTGCTAGTACAACGGCCTGAGTTCCAGGCTATGAGGGTGGGCTTTGCCTTGGATGAGGGTGAGCAGGTTGGCAAGCCTCCAATGAGCCAGGATGGGGGCAAGGAGGCTGCTAACCCGGGCTGGATCACTCCATTTCCTGAACCTCCTTTCCCCCCTGTAGGCCTGGCCAACCCCACTGATGCCTTCACTGTCTTTTATAGTGAGCGGAGCATCTGGTGTGAGTATGAGCTTGGAGGGAGGGATCTGCTATATAGATGGGTGAATAGACCAGACGCAGCAACATTCTACTAAGGATCACATACCAAGTTGAGTCCTGAGCAGGCCTTGAACCCAGGGCCTCTGCCTCTCAAGCTTCCTGCCTGGGCTCCTCTTTCCAGGAATTCTGAGGGCAAGTTCTGACTATGGGCAAAAACAACTCTATGCTATGGTTCCAAGACAGGGCCCTTCCAGAGGAACTTGGAATAAGAGGACATCTGTGCCCACCCCAGGAATTGCATGTCCAGTCTTCTCATGCCAAAAACACTCTCTTCCCCCTACATCCCCTCAGGGGTACGGTTTACCAGCACTGGGAGGCCAGGCCATGGATCACGCTTCATTGAGGACACAGCAGCAGAGAAGCTGGTGCGTGGTCCTTGGAGAATCTGGGTGTTTGGGAGGCTCTCTGGGCCAGGGCCACTCTCACATCTCACCTCATATTCTAGCACAAGGTTATAAGCTCCATCTTGGAATTCCGGGAGAAGGAAAAACAGAGGTAAGGCAGCCTGGGTATGGGGTGAGGGCTGTGCAAGAGAAGGAGGGAGGCTGAGCTACTTTCTTTTATCTGTTTCCCCCCAACTAAAGGCTGCAGTCAAACCCTCACCTGAATGAGGGGGCCGTAACTTGTGTGAACCTGACTAAGCTAGAGGGTGGTGTGGCCTATAATGTGGTACCTGCCACTATGAGCGCCAGCTTTGACTTCCGCTTGGCACCAGATGTGGACCTGCAGGTGCTGCCTCTGCCTGGGTTAGAGGGAGAAAGCCTGGGTCTTTAATCCTGCCCTAAAGGCTCAGGAAATGCCTAAGGGGTCAGTTCATCTCTCTTCTCTTAGACTTTCGAGAAGCAGCTGCAGAGCTGGTGCCAGGCAGCTGGTGAGGGCGTCACCTTCGAATTTGCTCAGGTATTGACTTGGGACCGATGATGGGGTAGTGTGGGGGCTGGGGCTTGGAGGGAGGGTTTTGCTGTATAGAAGGGTGGATAGAAACACTGTTTTCCCTCTACATCTCCCCAGGAGTACAGTGCAGTTTATCAGCACTGGGAAGCCAAGCTCCCGGTGTGTGTGACAGTGTGGGAGTATGTGCTCCGTGTGTCTGCATATTTCTAGGCATTTCTTTAGTTATGAAAGACAATTCAATGAGCACTAGATGTAAAGGCCATTGTGGGTGCTGGGAAATACAATAGAGAAAAAATAGGCTTAATTCTTGCCCTCATGGCCCTTACAGCCTGAAGGGGAGAGATGGACATTAAGTCAAATATTTACTTATTATTGCTTTGACATGATCACACATGTGATCTAGGCAAGGGTAGGAACTCTGAGAGCATTTATTTTAATCTGGGTATTGGACCAGTCTGAGTGGTCTAGTGAAGTTGTCTTGAGGAAGGGGCACTTGGGCTAGGATCTTAAGGTTGGATAGAAGATAAGTAGGGGGAAGGAATGGGAAGGTCCCAGACACAGGCCATTTGAGGGACTGGAAGAGGTCTTGTGGCTGCACTGGCCACCTGCATGTCTGGATAGATGGGAATGGAGTGTGACTTGTACCAGGCTTGGCCCTCTCTGAAAAACAGGGCAAGATGCCGAGCCTATCTTGATCCCACCATCTTTTCCCTCCCCTAGAGGTGGATGAAGCCCCGAGTGACACCTATTGATGATGCAAACCCCTGGTGGGCAGCTTTTAATCGGGTCTGCAAGGACATGTGAGCACACTAACCAGCCCTCACACAGCCCAGCAACCTGCCTCTCTCCTTCCTGCTGCCCCTTCCCCACTTCTCTCCCTGTCTTTCTTTACCCGTTCAATTCTTCCCTTGCACTCTCCTATCCTCCTTCATTCATCAGGCCCTTTCCTCTGCAGGAACCTCACTCTGGAGCCCCAGATTTTCCCTGCTGCCACTGATAGCCGCTATCTCCGCGCGGTGAGCTGATGACACTGCAGCGCTGGGCGGTGGGCTGGCCTGAATGCCGGCTTTCCCTTAACAGCTCCTTTTTGCTCCCACAGGTGGGGATCCCAGCTCTGGGCTTCTCACCCATGAACCACACACCTGTGCTGCTGCACGACCATGATGAGCGGCTACATGAGGCCGTGTTCCTCCATGGGATTGACATATATACACACCTGCTATCTGTTCTGGCCAGCGTGCCTGCCCTGCCCAATGAAAACTGAGCCTCAAACCCCCATATCTGTCCTAGAGCTTTCACCCCAACCAGTGCCAAGGACCTCCTCTTCTCCTGACCAATAATGTAGTCTGCATCCAGGTCAGAGGCAGCGCCTGAACTACTAACATTGCACACATTCATGGAGACGGGAGTCTTATTTCTTTGGAGACATGCTGTTTATCAACCCAATTTCACGTGAGGAAACAGCCTGGCCTGGCTCTGGGCCCTTCCCTACCACCCCACACTGCTGTTTCCCTAGCCTAGACATAGTACACTGTTTAGAACCACCCAGCCACATCTGCCCAGCAACAAGGAGCCACAGTTCTTGTTCTCATTGGTCATTGGTCACCATACTTACTTCTGACCTGTAAAGCCAGGGATTTAGGATACCAGGTTGGACACAGTGGCACATAACCTGTTATGCCAGTAACTCGGGAGCCTGAGGCAGGAGGATCTCAAGTTTGAGGCCAGCCTTAGCAACTTAGCAACATCATCTCGAAATAAAGGCTGGGGATATGGCTGTGGTAGAGCACTCTGGGTTTAATCCCCAGTACCACAACAAAAAGGGGGGACATAACAAGTACCTTAAGGAACTATCCTGATTTGGGGAAGATATACTCAGGATCCTGGGATAGGAACACAATGGGGGACCAGCTGGGCCATATATGGGGCAGAGATAGCTTGCAAGGTATAAGGACCTTTTGGGTTCTGGTTTTTTTTTTTTTTTGGTTGGTATCTTTTGTCAAAATCCACACTCAATAAAAATTGATTTCTCTCTCTCACTGTCCTCTCTTAAAACAAAACAAAACAAAACAAAAAAAAACCTACAGGCTCTTGTTCTGGGAGCAGGGCCCTGACAGATTCAGCAGACTGGTCAGTGATCATGGATCAGTACGTGCAAAGGGGCCCAGGAGTTAAGTTTCAGTCTGTTAGCCCTTCTTGTCCAATTTGACATGATTGTGGCCATCTTGGTTGAACCTTCACCTGGTGGGTAATCCTGCTGTACATTCCAAACCCTATTGGATAAACAAAGCCATTATGTTAGTTAGCTAGATTAGCTACATTTGAAATATTAATAGTTTTGTTGCCATTTCCCCACCCTTTCTTTTTGGGAAAGCCCAGGTACATCCCAGTTGACTGTTGGCTACCTTTATCTAGTTTAGCACATAAACCCCTTCTTATTCAGGGTGCAGGGATCCTCCAGTTGCTGCCCATCTTGCCTCTTTCCATAGCCTCAATAAACTGCATTTTACGCAATCCTAGATTTGTCTTTCTTGGGTCTCTTGGCACCTTCTACTTTTGGAGGTTTGTTCCCATACACGTATACTAGCATTGTTTGTTTTGTTTTTTTTCTTAAACAGCCTTGGTAGGGCCTCAGAATCAACTATGGCCTCAGGAGCTGAACCTCTACTCCTTGGTCTACCTGTCCTGACCTCCATAAGCATGGTACAGGGGAGAGAGGGATAGCTTTGACCAGAAAAGAAATCCACAGCCTGACTCTTGGTCTGCAGACCATCAATGATAATGAACCCTACTCAGTTGCAAAGGATTTTGACCTTTTGACCTTAGTGGAGGGTTCGCCACTGAACCTTCATAGTAGGACTTGAACACAAGTCACTAGAAATGCAGAATCTGCAGCTTCACTCTAACAGGGTGGCTTGTTTGGGGACTGGAGCTCCTGAGGTTGGGGGTCTAGAGTTTCCTAGACCATTCTTCACACCATCTACTTGGGGCACCTGGACAGAGGTCTTGCTCTGCAAGTCATCTAATCCGATAACCTCTGGCAGAGATCAGCCACCTTCTAGGTGCAAAACCTGCTCCTGAGCCTTTCAAAGCCCCACCTGCATTTGATAACCTCCTGTCAAGAGGCAGATGACCACCCACAGAGCCAGCATACATTCTTGGTTAAGCAATCTAAACAAACTGGGTTTAAGTGCTACCACCTAGCACCCATCTACAGGGATAGAACCAAGCCCACAAAAACCCCTAGAGTGCAGATACCCATGGGCAATCCTCACTTGGGAACCCTCCCCTTCAGGAGCTCCGCATTCTACCCCTTAATAAATCCTTTTACTTTGCTCACCCTTATGTTGTAGATTTATTGAATTTGCAAAACAAAGATCCCACCTGACATACATTCTCACTATTAGAGGGGGATGTGTCTTGGGCCTTCACTGCTCTGACATAATGGCTGAGGCTTTCTTTGCGGGGGGGTGGGGTGGGGGGGGCAGGGAGGTGCAGGGGAATGAACCCAGGGTCACTTAACCACATCACCAATACTTTTTTACACTTTAGAGACAGTGTGTTGCTAAGTACTTAGGGATTTAAGTTGCTAAGGTTTGTAATCCTCCCACCTGAGAATTAAGACCCTGCAGGTAAAGCAGGTAACTCAGAATATCAATAGGGCCTGGATGTGTCATCTCTCCCAGCCCTCCCAGGTCCCTGTCACTTGACCCAGAGCAGTGGAGACTAACCAGGTACACTGACACCTCAAGTGCAGAATTCAACAGGACCCTTTCCAGATTTCTTCCTTTCTTTAGCATCTAACCTAATTTGGAGAACTAGGTGTCCCAGCTCCCCTGAAGCTCTGGACTCTTCTTGATTTATACCAGGGCCACATTTCCTGATTGACCCACACCTAACCACCCATAGATGGCTCAAGTGTGCTCCCATACCAAAGAAGGTAGCAACCCCACCCCAACCCCTGGACAACAGACACAGGCTAACAGATCCTGCCTCTGGATTTATTTGTACAAACAGCACAGGAGGACACTAGCTCCCTGCAGACAGGGGGCCCAGGGGTCACACCAGTCCTTCTCTCCTCACATTCATAGACAGAGGCTTTTACTTTGGAGACTTCATGGGGG
>PVKS010012711.1:0-52940 GCA_004027875.1 Aplodontia rufa
AAAGCGTTGTGGTAATCACATTACTGCAGATTCTATGGTGGTATCAAGGCAGAAAAAAGCTAACTCAGTATCCTCATTGATAATTATTGCACCACAGCAATAACAACACTACCAATAACTGTTATTGCTATTGCTAGTACTTTTTACAGTTAGGCACTGTGCTAAAGTGTTTATTTTTCATTTATCAGAATAACTGAAATTAAGTATTATTACAATATTCTACAATTATAGACCTAATTTTATAAAGCTATAAGAATTTTGAACTAAGAAGCAGAATCAACCCTGAAATTTGTACTAGATATGTAAAGATAACAGCATTTGAAGTACAATGGAGATAGAAACTCAAATTGCATCTAAACTCAATTCCATGAAAAAGGATGGAGAGTTATTAATGTCTGATTAAGAACAGAATCTTAGGCCAGTGTTTGCTCATGGATTTCACCCAAAGAGAAAGGAAGTTTCTCCTGTCTTCTTGACAAGAGGTAGATTTACCATGTGGGGCAGGGAGCCCTCGGGAGTGAGGTTCCTCCTCTTCCAGGGGACCAATGGATAGGGTTGCAATCTGATCCTGCTTGATGTTACTTGTCAAAGTGTTGGCACCCAGGCCCTTGAGAAAGCAGTCCTGGTTGTCAGACAGCAGAAAGCTTATATTCCATGCTTTTATAATTGTGTCATCCTATTCTGTTGTATAATTATGAATATTCTATTGTCCAGTATATCTAAAAAGAACCAATAAAAATAAACTTCTGAAAAGATTTACATCTCAAAGGGCAATGAATGGATTTACCATGATGAGTTTTATAAATGCTGATGCGCTCAGAAAAGGGAACCAAGAGCCCAAAGTCAGTATGAGTCTAGTGGGTGATGGGAATATTGAGGCCTTCCTGGTCAGCAGCTCGAGTCAATCTTACCACCCCTTTATGTTAGGAACTCCACAACAATGAGAAAAACAGCTAGTGAAGAAAAAAAAAAACTGTTCTTATTTTTTAATTGAAATTTATTTTTAACAGATTGATTCATATAAAAATTATACAAGGTACCATGCAATGTTTCCAAACATATATATCCACTGTATAAATATTTTAAAATAATTTTGACTCCCTGTTTGTTTCTTTGCTTTATTTAGTTTCATTTACCTGTCCCTAAAATGAGATGTCTCTAGATCTGTAAATCACAGCTCTTGAAGCCCAGGGGTTTTAGACAGCTGGGGATGCAGAGAACTGGAGAGGAACGAGGCAATGGCCTGTGAACCTGTAGTGCTCTGGTCTCACCTCAGGGAAAACAGATCTGTTCACATGTTTTACAAGTGGATTTCTGCTGAGGGTTACATTTTCAAAATTAAAAAAAAAATTGAAGGGAGATATTCATCGCAGGATTTTAGCAAAAAAATTATTAGAAATACCAAGGTGCAATAAGAAAACCAAACACATGCTCCGAAGTTGCTGGGCTAGGCACACTTTACTTCTGCAGGAGGTGTGCTCACAAAGAGAACCTGGTGCGTGCCAGGAGGGCAGTCCACCTGAGGCTGCGCTGCCCCCCACTCTGATTGAAGGAGCTCAGGGGTACGATCTACACAACAGGCTAATTTTAAAGCTCAGGTGAGCAAAGGGAAGCCTTTAATTAAAATGGCTACAATTGAGTCCAATTAAGGCTGAATACTCTGTTCTGAAAATGGACCACCAGACTTCCTGTTTCTCACACCAGAGAACACACAGCAGCTACTAGACAAGTAATAATTCATATGCCTTACACTCCGTCAGGATTCCCTTGACCACCATTGATTTCAGAACATCCAAAGATGGATAAGAAAATGATCAATTTCTTCTCCATTATACAAACTTCCATGATGGCTTTTTTGCTAGTTAATGTAGTCACCTGTGAAGGAATGGTCCATTTCTAGCTGTTAGGATTTACAGACTCATAGTGAGACAATGCTAGAATGCTAAGGTGAAACAGTAGATCATGAGAACTGTAATCTAACCAGCGCATCATCTGGGTGGTAACTGCAGGCAGATAGGGTGGGCTGGAGGAAGAGGTCAAGGGCGTGTGCCTTTGGGGTTGATATTTTGTTCTGGCAGGTGGCACTCTCTCTGCTCCCAGGTTGCCAGGCCCTGAGCTGCTGCCATGGGTCCTTCCACTATGATGTTCTGCCTCACGGGCCCGGATCTATGGGGTCACTGACCATGGAGTGAACCTCTGAAACCATGAGCCAAAGGACATATTTATTCCTCTCAGTGGTTCGTGTCATGTCTTTTGGTCACAGTGGTGAGAAGCTTACAAATATGCCAATCATGTATGTAAACATGCAACCATATATGTAGTATGAAAGCACTAATGATTGACCTGTGCATGCCTGAAACAGACTGAATTTTCCTGTCACAAATTAAGAGGAGCTTCCTCTTGCTGAGAGTGAGAACTGAAGGGTCCACCCCACTGCCTTGACCTTGGCCTGACAAACGCAAAGAAGCTTTGAGCAGACAGGGCCCTGCCCTGGCCTCTCCACCCCTGGCCAACTACACCTGCATATGTACACGCCTTGCCTGGAATCCACTCTCACATTGCTGCTCAGACACTTCTTCAAAAGTCCTGATCACCTTGAGGGATTTTGAAAATGGAACTTTTCCTCTTCTCTCTTTTTTTTTTTTTTTTTTAAGGGAGACAGACAGAGAGAATCAGTCTATCAATTTTATTTAGTTTTTCATCCGGCCTTCACTGCTCTGACACCTAGCTGTGCACATGATGCTGGGGTTTGAACCTAGGTACCTGCACTTGCCAAGCAAATGCTGTAACTGCTGAGCCACTGCTCCAGCCCTGAAGATGGAACTTTGAAACAACTAAGTTTCTTCTGTGTTCCTTCAAAGTTGGCTCTTAATAAATCCTATTTTCCTACCCATTTGACTCAGAATATTTCTGCAGCATCGAGCATTGTAGCCCAGCCTCTTCCTCCCCAGGCAGGGCAGGTGCTGTTCAGTTACCTGCCCCATAACCCACATTCCCAAAGGCTCAGGGTCAGCTGACCAGGGATCTAAATGAAAGGTACAGATCATGGGCGATCCCTTCTGTCTACAGGGTGGGATAAATGCAATATCCAGAATATATACACATTTTATATTATTTTGTTAAAATCTTGTAAGGTTGCTAAAAAATAAAATTAAAAATAAAAATAAAAAAATAAAAAAATAAGTTAAATGCCGCATAGCACCTTACACACGGGTGCAGTTAACAAGTTGCCCAGAAACACAAGACTGGTACAGGAAGTCTCATACGGGAAGTGGAGAAGAGAATAGAAATGCACAGATTTCAAAATGAATTCCCATATACCTAATACTATATCTGTTGTGGCTTCTTTATAATATATAATTATCTGCTAAAATAATTAACTTAACTCGGTATCTCTTTCTTTTAATTTTCCTCAAGACAATGTATGAAACACTGTGATTGCTTCCATACATATTTTATGGAGTGCTAGAAGTCCCCAATTTTTTAATCTCTTAATTCTTATTTTGATTAGATATTTTCTGACTAGAAGTAAGATTATAGCTGCTTAGTATTCTGGAACAGGCCACCCATGCTCAAGTTAGGGCTTTTCTTTGGGGAAAAAAACATAATTATTGACTCTTTTCGTACAGGGAAAGCAACAGATTATGTGGGAAATGAAAAAGCTTAAGTTTCAGAAGGAGGGAGCAATTTAACCCATAGAGATGAGTTGAGCTGAGGAGTTTGCAAGAATGGAGCACTGTGGGATTAGACCTTAACCTCAGCACTTTCATGGGTACTGCTCCTTCTTGAGGGGACGCTAGCTGGCGGTCCTTTCCTGGCCTGCAACGAGGGCTGTAAAACAAGCATCTCCCTCTCCTACTCCATTACAGAAGAGAAAGATTTCATGTGTTTTACCTTACTGTTACTAGCAACAAGAAGAAATAACTGTACAAAGGATTTTTTAAAGCACATGTTTGTAGGACTCTACAACATATAGATGACTTTTAAGCAGTCCTCCCTCTTCTGCACAACTTTTCAACACAGGGTAATTTACATACTGGTGATGATGTAGTTTTATGCATTAATTGTGTGCTAGTAAACTCATGCTCAGAAGGAAAAAACAACCCCAAACTCAAATTAATAGCATTTGGTGATTTTCAACCTATAAAGATTTTTGGTTTTGGTGACCTTATGAATACAAGTCACTAAAAGCAGAGTTGGGAAGAGACATGCCAGAAGCCTGCACCAGCCCAGCAGCTGATACCACTGACGTGTGAAAGACAGAAATCTCCATGTATTCATTTTTGGTAGTATAACTCAAGACCACCAAAAACATGCCAAGGCATGGAAATTTAACCTTTGGATATAAGTGATCTGTTGGAATTTTTTTTTTTTGTTAAAGAGAGAAGAGACAGTGAGAGGAATGAGAGAGAGAGAGAGAGAGAGAGAGAATCAATTTTATCTATTTTTTTCATCTGGCCTTTGTTTCTCTGACACTTAGTTGTATATGTGGTGCTAGCGTTCAAATCTGAGTCCTTGTGCTTGCCAGGTAAGCACTATAAACACCAAGTCACTGCTCCAGCCCTTGTTGGAATGTTTCAACAGAGGTGTTTTAGTTTAAATATAGGGCACTTTAATGTTGTTGAGTCTTCATTATATGAATGCCATTAATATTTTGATGAATTTGACACTATGGTGGGATTTTTTTTATTCATTAAAGATAGTCTTACAGATAGGAATTTTTTTCTTTTTAAAGAGAGGGACAGTGAGAGAGAGAGCGTGAAAGAAAGAATCAATTTTATGGAGTTTTTCATGATGCTTTCGTTGCTCCAACACTTCATTGTGTACTTTTGTGCTGGAGTTCAAACCCTTGTCTTTGTGCATGCCAGGCAAGCGCTGTAACCGCTGAGCCACTACTCTAGCCCCATGGTGGAATATATTTGAAAACAGGTCAGTGAGTGAAATTTCAGACTGAAGATACAGTGGCCTTGGAGGTAATGTGCATTTTACATACTTAATGTGCTTCCTTGACACATTTCAGACCCTTTTATGAACAGAACCTAACCATCTACCCCATTATCTGGCAAAGACCAGGACAGATGAGTCCAGCATGTGAAAGACAGAAGCAGGACTATTTCAAGCCACTACAAATGTTCTGCTATGAGGTCAAAGGTTGTCTTCTGAAAGGCTTTCGCTCTATAGCTGAGCCCAGTGGTTAAGGGTGGAGACAACATTTGGCTGGGGACTGTGCCTTCTCAGTGGGCTTTTTGACCCTGGTTTCAGATTTTCACCTGGAGGTTCTGCCATGAGGGGAACAGCTCTACCCACTGGAGTTACTGTACTGCCCACTAGGGGACAGCCTCCCTTTCTCTGGGAAAAGGGTGTGATTGATCAGCAGTGAATGGTGGTGGTGCAGTCTCTGCTCTTGATCACAGAGTAAACAGTTCTGTCTGGGCAGCTTGCTAAGCGCAGGGGTGCTGGCTCTGCCAGGAAGCCAGTGGTGTGGGTGCTAAGCTCAAGTTAAAAGAGTTAGCAATCTCATTTAGTTGCACTTTCAAACCTTTTTCTCCAGTATGACTCCTTTCCTTTACTTCCCTGTTAAGGAAGCTTGTCCTTGGGCTGGAGCAGGGGCTCAGCAGTAGAGCACTTGCTTGGCATGCACAAGGACCCAGGTTTGAACCCCAGCACCACATACACAACTAAGTGTTGGAAAAACTAAAACCAAATGGAAAGAATAAATAAAATTGATTCTCACTTTCTCTTTTAAAAAAACAAATAAAAAAAGATAAAAGGAAAGAAAACCATCCTCATCCTGAAACTCTTTCTCTATGGTTCTGAACTCAGTCTTTTTATTTCTCCTTCTGTGAAGTATTTCTACAATACCATTTCTAATACCAAAGTATAGAGTTCCCCCACCAACCAGTTCTCCAACACCAGCTGGCATCCTTACCACTAACTGAATTCTGACACTACTACCCAGACTTAACCTCAGGCTCCACAAGTTCAAGGGCTCAGTCCAGAAGACCGCCCTTCTCATGGGAGACCAGTTGCGCACAGGGGCTCCCCGGGTTACTCTCACCCACATCCAGCTTGGTCAGGAGTTCCCATGCTTCACCCTTAGGCTTGAGAATTTGCCAGGATGACTCACAGAGCTCAGAAAAACACTCTTTGCTATCACTGGTTTATTACAAAGAGTATAAATGAACACCCAGATGAAGAGGTATAGAGGGTGACTCCAAAGGTGTCCCAGGCACAGGAGCATCTGTGTCCCTGGAGCTGGAGTACACCAGCATCCCAGGGTGTGAGTGTGTCACCCACTTGGAAGCTTCCTCAACTCTGTCATTTAAGGGTTGCTGTGAAGCCTTCATTCTATAGGTCAGGGTTGACTAAATGATTAGTCATTAGTGATTATCTCAGTCTCTGCTCCCCTCGGCTCAGTAAAGTGGGCTGGGCAGGACTGATAGCTATAACCCTTTACTCTCATGTTTCCCTCCTCTGGAAAGCGGTCCCACTACATCACTCTGGCTTTTAAATAAGACAAACATCAGAAACCAAGGCTTCTATATACAGTACAGGAAGGATCAGTATGTAAAATCAATGATCTCTCAGGATAATAAACTAAAATTAAAGTGAGGTAAGTAGGGGCTGGAACAGTGGCTCAGCGGTTAAGGCACTTGGCAAGCATGCGCGAGTACATGGGTTCAAACTTCAGCACCCACGTACACAACTAAGTGTCAGAGCAACGAAAGCCATGTGGAAAACTCAATAAAAATTGATTCTCTCTCTCTCTCTCTGTCCTTCTCTCTTTAAAAAAAAAAAGTTAGGTAAGTAAAGTGTTCACATTGGGTACAAAATTTCATGGGGCAACAGAAAGTATAATAACCAAGAAAACATTCATATATTGCAATATTTTAAAAGGATAAATTAATGTAACAATCAATGATGAATAAAGCATACGAACTTCTGCATGCAGCTGTATTGCTTTACAATCCGCATTAGGGTGCCAGGGAAGTACTGAGCCTGTCTGTATGCAGTGGGGCATTTCCGGTCAGCCTGTGGCCCCTGTTGTGTTTCCATGGGATTCTGAGTACTGACAATAGACACAACTGTGGACAGATGAGACAAACTGGAACTTTCTGGTCATGTCTTTTGAGCATATGACTTGCATCATTATCCTTTTCTGCTGAATTAAAATTGATGAAGATATTTTGGTAAATGTTTATGGTATACACATTTCTCCTTTCGCTTTCCTCTACAACAAGCCAGGGTCTCATGGGTTAATTCTGGATGCCTTAAGGACTTCTGGAATTTCTATTGAGATCTGAGTAAGGAGAATGAGAATGGAGAATTAATTTATCTCTAATGTGAAAAACAGACTTTAGTTACATGTCCAGTTTAGTAATGTCATGGAGAGTAGGGAAAGTTTTGAAAACTGATTTGGCTTCTCAGGAATGGCAATTGACCATACAAGTTAACAATGCTAGAAGGTTCCTAAAGAAAAAGAAAGGGTGCGAAAGTATCAAGTTTCAGGTCATAGCTATCCAAGGTACAAAAATAAGTTAAATATGTCACTTTGGCTCCTGTTGATCCCAGACATCTCGTGGCCTACAGGTTCAAAATTTCCTTTATGCAAGTTTTCTTTTTATTTATGCCCCATGGAGATCACCTGTAGACATTTCTCTACTTTAACACAAATGACTTCGACCCAAGAGCCTGCAGAAGGTTTTTAAATTCTCTGAACATTTCCCTCCCCCACCACTGCAACTATTTAGTTTTATACATAATCAGAGTAATTACAGCTGTCATTGTTAGTGTCACTCTAACAAGGAAAACAATTTTTCTTGGGTGCTTTCAATGATGCAGATTCTCAGCCTCCAAACCTAGAGATCCTAATTCAGAGGCCTGGAATAAGGACCCTCCGGTTGCATTTTTACTAGGCGTCTTGATGACTGTGATATAGACAGTGGTCCACAGGTTCAAATCAAGGATTCTCTCTTGAAAGGTTGCTGGGAAATGCTCTCCAACTCAGCTCCTGGGATGAGGGTTCAGGTGGGCAGAGGCAGAATATACACAGAAGACTCAGCCTCCTATGCGGATCTCCAGAGCTGAAGTGAATCTTCAGGAATGTTGGGATTCAGAGACTCGGCTGGAATCATTTGGCTTTTGCCCTGTTGTGCCTAAGATGCTCCAGGAAAGGATGCTTGACCCTGGGAAAGGCAGCCTTTTACCTGAGAAGCAATGGAGAGCCCAGCCATCAGGCCACCCGCCTCCTCCCAGCCTTCGTGCAGGTGAGGCCTCTGAGGACTATGGCCAGTGGGCTGCAGTCACAATGACAGGTGCACATCACTCCTAAGCTGGAATTAAAGAAGAGACTTCTATGTGAACACACACTGCCATGCAGTTATGGGGGGCTGTGCACGGCTCCAGAATGAATCTTCAAGGGCTTCGCAGCTACAAAACGGTGAGGTAACCTTGATCTCTTAGAAGGATGAAATTCATTTGTTGAAATAATTTGATGGAATGACAGGGAGATGAAAACAATTTCATTGATACCAGGAGAGAGGTATAGCTAATGAGATTGCTAGGGGAAGTTTCTGGGTGTGACCCTTGTTGGGTGAAGGCTACTTAGCAGAGGAATTCATGGACATGCCTCTGGGACCCTGCAGGATTAGAAGATGCCCAGAAGCAGGTAGAATTTTAGGTATTACAAAACCCAGTCCTAAATAAAAAGTTTCACATGGTCTTCAATAAGGAAATAAGTTGTTTCAACTTCTTTACGTTTGCAAGAAAGGAATTGACAGCAATGGATACTAATGTGCATGAAATCCAGTTAGAGGGGACTGTTCATGTCCTGATGTTCATCTTGTTAGATAGTTAATATAGAAAGAGAAGTAGGTTGCATACTTAGATGAACACATTTATAAATACCCAAGGAGGAAGGTAATGAGCTTTTGGAGTAACTTAATTCTTCTGGTGGATTAAAACCTGATTCTCAGTCAAAATCTCTTTAAAAAGTTGTATTGGCCAGTCAAATCTGACTTTCTCTGAAATTGTGAAAATTTCACTACTATTCTAACATAAATTAGTGAAAATGAGCTAATCAGCATTAGTGAAGCATGTTTGAAATTTAACTGTCTTTAAAGCCACTTATATCACACATGCACCATTTTGTATAAGAAGATATTATCCTTCAAAAACTCACTGTTTGTATTTTCATATCATTTTATATTATTTTATTTTTAAAGAGAGAGGGGCAGTGAGAGAGAGACAGAGAATCAATTTTATTTAGGTTTTCATGTGGTCTTTCGTTGCTCCAAGACATTGTTGTGTATGTGATGCTGGGGTTTGAGCTTGTGCACTCGCGCATGCTAGGCAAATGCTGTAACCACTGAGCCACCACTCCAAACCCAAGTTTTTTAATCTAATAAAAAAACTAATTTTAGGTATTACTGTAACTTTGAAAATAAATGTACAATAGTAAACTTGTATTGGTTTTTTAGTTAATGCAAATGTGATGAATGTTTTTGGCATTCAAAAGCTTAGGAATTGTTAAGAATAAGAAATAACTAAATATCATGTGTTACATTTCATGAATGAAATGTCAATAAATCTGCCATTATTCTCTGATAATGTTATTGAGATATGGAGATGCTGTTGTCCAGGAATGGCAAGAACTGGAGAAACCTGCTCTCTAAGCACCAGTGTAAGTGCTGATCTATGAGATGAAAGCAGAGAACATGCAAATAATATTAAATTTTAACCCTTTTCATGCAGATTTCCTTCTCTGTGCCAACGTTACAGTTATCACGTCATTAATTTCCTCTTCAACAAAATCACAGAAACTAACAGAAAAGCAGAGATCACTGGAAGTATTCAACACAGCACAAAATATCTTCTCATTCCAAACCTATTTTAGCATTTCACCAGTTTTGAAAATAAAGAGACAGATTTCATGCATGCATTTTAATGTCATAATTCTATCCAGGGTTCTCTATAATTCAACCCGGAGTAAATTGCAATTATGAATGGTAACTCATCTTTGTCACTGAGAAAACGCTTATTACCATGGCTGATTTGTCATACTGATGGGCTTTACAAACACATGACATTTTAAAATACGGTTGGTCACAGGGTATCAGCGGCTGTCCTGCTGCTGTTTTCTGATGGTATCATTGGCCAGATCTACTTAGCTTGTACATACACGCAATGCTTATAATATGCAGGTATTTTTGAAACCACATACACATACAGAAGTATGCAAAAAATTTCCATATACATATATGCATGATGCTCATCTGCACATATACGTAAATACATCAAGGCTATTATGTAACCCTGGCTGGAAAGAAGATGTAGGCCTTTACCTTGTGTAGTTGCCCTCACTTGCTAAATAAATCCAAGTCCCTAGGGAATATTTCTTAAACAAGCACTTTCACAGAGATGTCAACAACCTAATTGTAACTTACTTTGTCCATGTAATTACCTGGTAACTTATTTTTATCGGCAAAGCTATAATTTTTTGAATTCAAAGAGATTATCTCACTTTATGATCCACATGACTAGCAAAGGATTAAGTACATGTGACAAAAACATTTTAATTGATAGAAAGAAAGGGAGATGGAACAGAAGCGGAGGGAGAGATGGGAAAAGGTGAGAGCTTTGAATCTTTTGTGTCTATCATCCAATCCCCAAAATAAATCATTACTAGTTCCTGTACTAGTGTAAACTTAAACCACGAAGAAGAGCAGCAGTCAAAAATACTGTACGGGGCTGGAGAGGAAGCTCAGCGGCCGCATGCTTGCTTGGCATACTCTCCAACCCAGGCTTGAACCCCAGCATCACGTACATGAGCAAGTGCTGGAAAAACAAAAGCCAGAGGCAAAAATGAAAAAAAAATAAATAAATTAACTTTCTCTCTCACTCTTTCTCTCTTTAAAAAAATTATTGTACAAAGTTTCCAATAATTTCAAAATTTTATAGTCTCTCACAACATAGGGGAGGAGAAAGAAAATAAATCAGGACCAATTAAATTTCCTTACAGATTAAGAAGGAAATTAAGGTGTAAGTTATTTAGGAAAAAAATTGCTCTGTAAAGATACATATAATAATTATAATAATTATATGTATCTATATCTATATGCATATATATAAAACCTTTATTAACCTTTACTATGCAGTATGATCTTCCAAATTCCTGTCTCTGTTTATACGACTTTCCTTACTGCTATTTTAGAATTAAACAATTGCTGGTGGAAATGAATAATATGTATTACAAAGAAAAGTCTCCCCAAGTTTTCTAGTTCCACATAAGAAAACAATGTGTGTTAACACCTCTCATGATCAAGAATAAGCCATCCTTTCCTTTTAAAACAACATGAAATAAATAAAAACAGAAAATGACCACTTACCAGTAGCAAACCTAGGCAGGGGTATATGTCAGAATAGGTGAGCAAGAGACAGATTTGATACAATGGACCACACTCAGGGGAGACATGGTCCACCACAGGCATCAGAGTGACCAGCCACCAACCTGGGATGCAGCCCTCTCAGGACGGACTTTGGTCAACCTGGGGGTGTGGCTGTGTGCTTCACCCAAGCATCTGCACTAGGAAAGGGTCCAGATGAAAGCTCTCAGGTTCTTCCTCAGTGTTATTCATCCAAGGCTAAGGATTTAAAAACCTAACAGAATAATTATAGAACATTGCACCATGTTTTGCCTGTTGTATAAAAGCTGATGCAAGTTGATTTTCTTTGCATTTAATTAAAGTAGTGGAGGTACCACAACCAGTATAGTTAAAAGCAGGGGTGTTTACCTACCTGATTCTTTCAGTATCTCAACAAATAGTTAGTGATTATATGCATAGTTTTTGGTGATCTGATCCTAAAGGATACATAAACAAAGCAAACATGCAAAGTATATTATCTTCAAGTTCTATACATATAATACACATCTACAAGAAATTATGAATCATATATACCAACATATATGCCAATTATAATGCTAACTAGACCTATGTAAAATAATTAGTTCTGATTAAAACATTGAAATTCAGAGACAATTTTATAATTTCCAGTTATAAAAACAATAGATTAAAAGTCATGTTTAATATGAAAAATTGGAGTTAAGGAAAAGGAAGATTTTTATTACTGTTTGATAGCTTTTCTAAAAGAGGAAGAAATATAGAAAGAAAGAGAAAAGATATTCCAGACACAGAGAACAGCAGAACAAAAAGCACACTGACAAAAACATTTGCATGTGATCTGCAGTGCTTTACAGTTCCGGATGGCTAGTGTCTGTGTTGTATAATGGCAAATAAGAACGTTTAAATGGGTTATCACATCCAGCATTTGGAAGAATGACTAGTATAAGTGAGCACCATTCTATAGACAATGGTGAGTCATTAAAAATTCCTGGCTTCCCCCAAAACTGAAGTGTAATACAATAAATGCTGGTCCTCAGGAAATTGATCTGACAGCCATCAGCAGAGAACTCTCAGAAAGCACTCAAAGTAGGGACAGAGGAGAGGTGGGAACCTTTGGGAGGCTGCAGGAGCCTCCTGGAGTTACTGAGGAGTACGGAGGAAGGCAGAGGGGTGGTGAATATTCAAATGGCAGGCATTTGGGATGTAGAACAAATAATGCCTCACAAGTGAGGGGGTGAGAATGAAAGAGAAAATTATCAATGACACTGACTCAACTTCTCTCCTAAAGACATTTTTTGTAAGCAAAAGATATTGTCAAGAGCAGCATGATGTTCCGGAGAGATGAATGAGATGCCTTACACCACTAAGAAACTTCATACAAGATTATATTATTATTTTTTTTTTTTTTAGAGAGAGGACAGTGAGAGAGAAAGCATCAATTTTTTGAGTTTTTCACATGGCTTTTGTTGCTCTGACACTTAGTTGTGTACGTGGGAGCTGAGGTTTGAACCCTTATACTCGTGACCGAGCCACCAATCCAGCCCTAAGATTATGTTATATTGTTAAATTAATTATCAGCTTTGAACAATGCGTTAAGTGTCCTATTTGAAATATTTCTCTCATTTGATTTCCTGACATTGGAAAAATGCTCATAATTTTGCACAAATCTCCTTAGGGTGGATGGAGTAGGTATGGAAAAAGAAAGTTTGGTTTGCCTTCTTCATATACAAAATCTCCACTTTAAAACCTGGTGGACGTGCCTCCTGGATGGAGACACTCCTGGTTTTGATTCTCCGTCCTTTCTGTGAAGATTCCACGTGGGTAAAAGTGAGAGCTGCTTTTCGAGGGGTACAGAATTATTACTTTCTAGTTTTCCCAGTCTCTTCTCTCACATATGGGTGTCTCGCTGGCTGTCAGCTCCCGTGCTCCGCTGAGCGCCTCTGAGAGTCCGGGGCGCTTTTCTCCAAGGCTGCCCTGGGTGTTGTACTCCATCAGCATGTCTTTAGTACTCTACCCCACTTCCAGGGTCTGGCTTCCATGAGGTGAGAACTCTTTACTATGAAGACTGATCAACTTTAACCATTTACTGTTGAATAAAACAACAACATAAGCTGGGGCTGGATATAGTTCATTGGTAGAGCAGTTGCTCAAGAACCAGAGAGAACACGGCAAAGAGAGATAGATTTCAGTAAAGACCCAATAAAGATTGAAATAATGTATCACAAAGTGTGGAGACTGGTCATGGACAGGTTAGAGGGGAAGCGCAGCACAGGTATGTGTGTGTGGGCGTGCTCATGTGCTGCAGGAGCTACAGAAAAATTTGAAAGAATGCATTCCAGTTGGAAATAGTGCTACAGCAGCTAAGAAATCACACAAAGGGGACTTCAGGCGGTGTCCACGTGGCATTACTGTGGTACAGGAGTTAAAGTCACCAGCACTAGAGCCAACAGCACATGCATCCTGCCGAGCTGGCCACGACCTGTGGCTCTTGCCAAGCTACTCAAATTGAGCAGTCCCATTTCTTTACCCAAGGGGTAGATAAGACAGGAGGAACAATTCATACTTTAGGAGAAAGATTAAATAGAACAATGTTTATTTTTCTCTAAAGAGCACTGGTTGGTGTGTCTTAAGCACTCTTTGGTCATTGGCTCCAAACTTTATTTTAGTGGCTGTTCTCATTTTCTTTTCTTGATCTCTTTTGTTCCTCTTTCCCCCTTTCCTCCCCTGATTTTTTTTTGTTGTTGAGAATTGATTCAGGGTCCTCCGCACTCACCAATTCTCCCTCTTGCTTAATCTGTGTGGTTGTAGAGAGAGGAGCTGCCCCAGTCTTCTGGTGAAATTTTCCAGAACAGAATAAAGCAAAGCTAATTGGTCCCTAAGGGATTTCTTTCCCACAACAAAATTATTTGGCTGAGTATTGTGATATTTATTTTTCTTCAGAACACAATTCATCATAGATGCCTATTTGAAATCAGCAAAACATAAGAACAAAAGCTTTATAATAGTCTATTTTAAAATTAAAGTAGTTTAATTTTTTGAAGATAAAGGTAAAAGTATTTACTAATAGGTTTTTTAAAGATTTAATGTGTTTTTTACTGTTTTTATTTATTTTTAAAATTTTTATTGAGCTGTTGAGTGGTTTTGAATCACAATTGCATATGTAATAACAATATGATATGCCCCTGACACTAATCCAGAATCACCCCCACATCAAAAAAATTAAAATACTATACATTTTTTTTTGTTTTCGGCCAGTATTTTCCTGTGCATATTCAATGTGTATACATTATGTTGTTGTTAGAATTTACCATTCTGCAGTAAATCTAAATATTGTGCCATGTACACTATTTATCCACACGGGGAATGCAGCTGGAGTGAGGGGAGCAGCTTGAGATTCTTCTCCTCTGCCTCACGGTGGCTTTCCTCTCTGTTTGAAGCTACCTGCTTCCTGCCCAACACCCAATCAATGAAAAGGAAAAAAAATAAACAAAACTTTTTTTGTGAACATCTGCTTTTTTTCTCTATATGTAGATACACAAATAAATGTAACTACTTGTGTGTGTAAAAAATATTTTGTTATTATTTTGTAACCAATTACATATGGCTTAATTAATCAATTACTTATCTATTTTACTTAAAACTTCTGGAATCTCTCTGACTCCCAGATCAATGGTGTTCTTCTCATACATTATTTTTCGTGACTAACTAATCTCCCATTGTCTAAGCAGGTCGCATGTAGTAATGCACCCTTGTGCCATTTAGGTTTTTGATGGTGTACATTGTGCTGTGATTCTCGCAGGTGTTATCCGCTTGTCCTCAACTTCTGTTTCAACGGGAAGTTTTACCCTGACAGGGAATCTGCACAAAATAATAGAAGGGTGTTATGTTTACATACATATTCTTCATTTTCCTTCCTCCAAATTTTAAAATATTTCCTATTCACTTATGTCAATGTCTTGAGCCCCAAATTTCAAGGAACAAGATTTGTTATTATCTTTGGGTTTTGTCCATCAATGGCCGAGGAGCTGGGTAGCGTTACTGTTTCCATTTGCATTTCCCAGGATCCACGGGGTATTGTATATTTCTGTCTTTAAATTTTTCATCTTTAGGTCCTCATTTATGAAAATTAAATATAATTTTACTCATTTTGCTATTTGTATGTGTTGTTTTTATTTTAGATTATAACAGTCCTCTGTATTTTAAAAACATTAATTTTCATCTTGTATTGATGTCTGAATATCCCAATCTTTTGTTTGTTTTCAGAGTTGGTACATTTCATCACTTATTGATTTATTCATTAATTTATTCCTTGGGCCATTTTTAGGGAGTCACATCTGTCTATGGATTCCTGAAATGCTCAGTTCTTCCTGACTTGCTTAAAAGGGCCTTGACTTCTAACTAGACTGCTTCCAGAATGGAAGGGAGCCCTGAGACCTGGGCAGGAGTCACCGAGGAGGAGAGTGTTTATTTGCACATGTGTGGATGATGCCTTGGCGTTCTGTTTCTGGAAAGTGCGTCTTCAGGAGTTTTGCTTATGTTTCGGTTGAAAGCCTGCAACTCCATTCTCCTGATTTCTACATGTTCTTTCTTAGTCACAGGGACTGCACAAAGACACATGTGAACTGCACACAAGTACAGGGGGGCTGCACACAGGTATGGTGGGGGTGCACACAGGAACAAGGGGACTCCACACAGGCACAGGAGGGCTTCACTAAGATTCACGGGATCTGCACACTGGCATATGAGGACTGCCCACAGGTACCCCAATTTTGTGCCCTTATTTATGTTTTAATTTCCAGTGCAATCTGCTGAACTGGAAAGAATCTTGCAAGTTCCATATGGTGAAAGTCACTGATATTTTCCATCTGATCTGATTTTTGATTCTTCTATTTCATGTGGTGCTGTTGATACCCCACATTTTCGAGGAAGGTTTTGACGTCTCTTCCTTTTCTATGTGGGATCCCAGCATGATAGAAAGCACAGGAGCATTTTTACATTTTCTCCCTGAGGATAAACACTGCCCAGGGGCTGCTTATTGAAAAGTATTTGCTTTCTTATAACTTATAAATTGTTCCCATGTGTGGGTCTGCTGCGTGGCTTTCTGTTTTGTGTTGGCTCTGGCCTTCTCTTCTAACCACTAAAGTTTGCAAAGCATGACAGCTGAAGTCCACATTTTCCAGTCCAGCAAACGTCCTCAACGCAAGGACAGCTTCAGCTCCCTGGGTTTCAGCTTCTCTCTTGCTGTCCACGACACTCATCCCTTCTATTTACTTCAGGTATTCCAGTGCATTTTAGAAGATAGTTTATACACTTTCTTGTGTTTTCTGAAGCACCATTGTTACAAAGAGTCAGTTGGATAACTAGTATTTGCATTGATGGAAACAAATGCTATCCTAATGCCCATCTGTGAGCATTAATAAACATGGAATTTATTCTTTTCAATGAAGATAAATAGGAATTCAAATTATTCCTAAGGTAACTTCTCACTTTTGTAAAATATCTATTCCATGGTGAAATGCCTCTATTCTCTCTCTCCTACACACACACACACACACACACACACACACATACACACCACACAAATGGTATCTATTTCTTGAATCACAAATCTAACAAATTATTTCTTCCTATGTTAGATCACTGCTTATTTTTTTAATTTTATTTATTATTTTTTTAAAGAGAGAAGGACAGTGAGAAAGAGAGAGACAGAGACAGAGAGATGAGAGAATCAATTTTTATTTAGGTTTTCCACATGGCTCTGAGACTTAGTTGTGTACATGGGTGCTGGGGTTTGAACCCATGCACTCGCACATGCTGGGCGAGTTCCATAACCACTGAGCCACTGCTCCAGTCCCCACTGTGTTTATTTTTAATGCCAGGAAAGACAAGGCCAACCTCACTGATATTCATAAATTATGGATATTTTTGTATACACACTCTTCCATTTGAACTCTAAAATAATTATGACTTATTCTAAATGTAACAAAGATGAGAACAAAAGTAAGAATAGCAAAATCCTTAAGAGACTTACTTTAAAATATTTCAAGTTATAATATGAATATTGTGACCATTGAAAATTTTATATCATAACTTCTTAATAAATGATATCCTATTTCTTCCCTTTGATGAAAAGCAGGCTTTATGTGCTGCAATGAGAAATCATAACTTGATTCATTAGTCCATAATGCTGAATTAATAGTCAGCATTTGTTTCTAGTTCAGGTGGAGCTGGCTATTTCCAGCTAGCTAATTCTAGTGCACTCTTAAACACTAGTCGGGCTGATGATTTCTCAGCTTCTTATGCCCTGTCTTTTCAGTTTCTTATAAATTCTGGTAATCTTTCCTCAAAGCTTCTGGCTTTTCTAGGTATTCATGAATATTTTATCATAAAAGTTCTAACGTTTTTCTCTAACATTTATTGAGATCATTTTTTTGTCCTAATGTATTTTTCTCCCCTCTTAGACTAGAGTTTTGAAGTGGTGGTAACATTAAATTATCATTTTCAGTTTTGTAAGATACTTGCTCTCATTCTTTTTTGTTAATTTTCACCTTACTTTTCTCACATTATATTTATAACTTACATAAGCTTTAATAAGTGATTATGATGAATATATTTAATTATATATGTACTTATTTAATAAATGGTTATCAGCATGTAGTGTTAAAATCATGACATTTTAATTTACTTAATATAATTAATTTCTTGCAATATCTTGATTCGCATTGACTTTTTCCTGGTAACTGCTGAGTCAGTAAATATTATGCACCTTATATGCTAGAAACTGTGACCATGTGTGGTAGGTTGAAGGGTCCCAACCCTGCTCGCGTCCTCATGTTGGTCTTCTAACATCCTGCACTTTGAAAGAATATTGTCTTCATCAACTTTTTCACTACTTGACTAAAAGACCTGACAAGAACAATAGAGGAAAAGGTTTATTTGGGGCTCATGGTTTCAGAGGTCTTAGTTCATAGAAGACCAGGTCCATTCCTTGGGGCTCAAGGTGAGGCTGAACATCACGGCAGAAGAATGTGTCAGAGGGAAGCAGCCCCAGACATCACATTAGGAAGCAGAGGGAGACAGACTCCACTCACCAGGTACAAAATATCTACCCAAAGGCACAGTCCCAATGACCCACCTTCTCCAGCCACACCCTACCTGCCTTCAGTTGCCAGTTAATCCCTGACAGGGATTAACTCACTGATTGGGATAAGGCTCTTAAAACCCAAGCCTTTCTGCATTGTCATGCATGAGCTTTTAGGGGACACCTCACATTTCAATTATAACATCACCTGTCCCTGGACCCTAAAGGTTCATTTCAATCTTAATACAAAATATATATAGTCCATTTTCAAGAGACTCCATAGTCCTAACAGTTCCAAGATTGCTCAAAAGTTCAAGTCCAAAGTCTGCACTGAGATTAAGAGCAAAGTCTCAGTTTGAGTTCCTATAGAAAATGAAATCAAGTTACATATGTCCAATATAAAGGTATACACTAAACATTTCCCATTCAGAAGAGTAGGGACATAGAAAGAAAGGCTGGGACCAAAGCCAGACTGACATCCAGCTGGGTGAAGCAGTCCTGTAGCTCCATGTCCAACATCTGGCATCATGATGTTCTCTAGAGAAGGCTTGCACAGCTCTGCCCCTATGGCCTTGCTGGGTGCAGTCCAGATGGCCTCTCCCTCGGCTTGTCTCTGATCCATTCCTGCACCTTTTCTAGGCAGATGTTCCACGGTACTGGCATGTCTTAATCTTGGGGGTCTCTATCTCAGCTTTAGCTTCCTCCTCAAATCTCTGCCCTCTGCTCTTTCAGGGACTACCCACAGGAACTTCAAACCTGAGGCACTTTGCTACCCAATCTATCCTTGAATCCTCCTTGACCCTGGACCCTAAAGGTTCATTTAATCTTTGACCTCCTTGACCCCCTAACACCAGCATCCTGCAATCCTGCTGAATCAGCGACATGTTGTTGCTATCACCAGCTCAAGCAGCACCAAGCCTCTAGGGACCATGGCTGCAGCAGCATCTGAGTCCCTGGGTGATTGAGCACGTTGAAAAACCTTCCTAAGCACCTTGTACCAGAAGGGTGCTCCGTTGGTCCCCTCTCAAAGAAATTCTTATTCCCTTGAACCTGAGGTGGATACGGTCTTATCAATTCCTGAAATTCTCTCAAGCCATCTTTCTTTTCTTTAGAATTTCTTTAGTGGCAGTAACATCTTTATCAACTTTAACTTCTTTAGTCCCAGTTTTACTGCCATCCTTTAAGTCCAATTTTTCAAGTCTTTCTGTTCTTGAATATCACCATAAACTTTGCTGAAAGCTGCAATACCCACACCACCACATGAATGCTATGTTCCCTAGAAATTTTTTACACTAGATCAAGAAGTCCATCACTTAAAAAAAGAGAGAGAGAGAGAGAGGGACAGTAGGAGAGAGAAAGAAATAATACATTTTTTTTAGTTTTTCATGTGACCTTTATTGCTCCTGCACTTCATTGTGTAGTTGTGCTAGGGTTTGAACCTGCGTACTCACACATGCCAGGCAAGCACTGTTAAAATCAGGCTTACAGAAAGTCTCAGGACATGGGCAAAATGCAGACAGCTTCTCAGCCAGAACATAACATGAATGCATTCTAGTCCAATTTCCAGTAGAGTCCGCCTACTCTGAAACATTGTAAGCCCTGTTTTTACTGCGCACAGTCCTATCAGCTTTCTGGTCTTTTGAGATCCCACCAGAACGCTTATGCTGGTCTACTTACAACATTCTAAAGCTTTTCCAGCTTGCATTGCTACTTTCCAAAATTCCTCCCACGAAGCTCCAAAAGCTTCTAAACCACATGGTCAGGTAATCACAGCAGCAAAAAAGCTGACTAAAACAGAAATTGGTACCAGAAGTGGGGTCATTGCTCAAACTAACCTGACCACATGGTTTAGAAGCTTTTGGAGCTTTACGGAGTTTGCGGGAGGAATTTTGAGATATTTAGCAATGCAAGCTGTAAAAGTCTTAGATTTTTGTAAGCAGAGCTTAATTGGTGATTCTAGTGGTAACTTAGAAGACCAGACTGCTGATAGGACTGTGTACAGTAAAGACAGTGCTTATGAGTGTTCAGAGGAGAAGCTGGACACTACTGGAAATTGGAAGAGAGGCCATTCGTGTTACATTCCGCCCATTTTTATACCCCTCTGAGATCACAGATTTACTTGTGACTGGGGCTTTATTCCACCACTTCCCAGTTGTAACCACAAATAGAAAATGCAGTTCCTGAAGGAGCAGGGTTGTGGTTTGAATGCCAGGTGTTCCCCAGAATCTCACATGTGCAGGCAGGCAGGGTACAGCTAGATGAGCTGGGTTGCTGGAGGCATGTCTGCGGGGTATATGCTGTGTATCTGCTGAGTGGAATCTCTCTACTCTGCTGTGGGATGCTTCTCTCTGGAACCCTCTTCTGTCTTGAGGTTCTGCTTCAACTCCAGCCCTGAGGAATGGAACCAGCCTTCTCAGGCTGACTAAGATTTGACTAAGACCACTGAAACTGTGAGCCCCCAAAAAAACTTTTCCTCCTAAAATTGTGCTTGTCAGGTCTCTTAGTCACAGCAGTGAAATAGCTGACTACAACAAATACGTTTCTACTTTTTCAGCCTCCAATTTGCAGCACTTTATGAAGGCAGCCCTGGGTAGCTATACATGCCTATGTAGATTCTAATGTTATAGAAAAAAGAAAAATAAACACTTCCGATTCCACAAGAAGAGCTGAATGGGTTCTTTGCTTTTTGTTAGTCCTGTCACACAATATTTGATTAATAAAAATATTTAGGAAAATTAATATGAATAAATGTTCTCCATGCTCCTTCTAGGTAATGAGAATTGACATAGGAAAAGAAATATCAAATGTTGAAAAATACTAAAGTGTTTATAAATATTTTAATTATTTTGTCTAAAATAATTTGAGTTACAAGAAACATTGAACTTTCCTTGAAAAAATATTATTTATTTCCTTCAACAGATTGTTCTCCATTTATAATGTAATGATGAACATGGTTTAAAGAGAAGATAGGGGGAAAGTCAGGATGAAGTAAAAAATCATGCAGAGTCCAACACAACTGCAGCAGAGTTACTGAAGGGAATCTTTGTGAAACCAGTTAAACCTGGCCTTGAACGTCACACTGAAGCTGCAGGACGGCAAAGGCAAAAGGAGTAATTCGTGTTGCCTGTAGACAGTAGAGAATATGAAGTAGACAAAACTAATCTTAAAAAGAGGAGAGTTTTGAGGCTTTTTGATGGAAATACAAATGAAAAATAAAACACGCACAACTTGGAGGGAACAGTGATACTGACAGGTATCTCTCATTCATGACATCATGATAATGCCTGAATAATCTACTCTGTAATTGATGGAATAAGTACTCAAATTTTAGACTGAAAGCTTTATGACTACGGAAACTATTGATATTTTATTTCAGATTTTTTTCTAGTGCTTTAAACCTATTTGATGATTAGTGAATTTTTTGAAAATCCAAATAAGATGATAGATAAGTGAAATATCTCTCAGTAGAGTGAAACGTAAGTAACACATTTCTGGTCAGAGTCATTTCAGGGTAAGTGAAGAGTAAAATAAATCTAGTTCAAATATAAACAGGCAAGTCTTGTCCCCAGACCACACAATGAGAAAGTGCATCTGAAAGACACAGCTGAGAACTCTCAGGAGCACAGAGGCCTGTCACTCAGGGTTGTCACTCATGTATGGACTTGAGCACCCCAGTTTGGAAAATCATCTGGAGACTGCTCCAGAGGCCTCTTTATTTAGCCATGTTTTCAATACAGCTTCCTAGAATCCCAAAGAGCTCAAAGGAGGAGAAAATAGAAAATAAGTTTCTTACACAATCTTTCATTGAAGGCAAAGAAATTGAACAACATCACATAAAGGACATGATTTGATGAAGGAAAGTGGCCCAGGTAGACAGTGCTTAAATGCAGCATTAACAGGTCTTTAAAATCCCTGAGCATCTTGCAATACTTGATTGACTTATAAAATTAATGGTTTATAAACCTATTATTGAGTTAAGTGTAACATCTACAGGCACATTAAAAGTTGCTATTTCCTGATTTCTTCTGAGCTTTTTCACCAAAAGAATAGCTGAATGCATTGCTAATGAAACAAAAATTCAAATACTAGAGGATCATTTGTTTCCCCCCAAATAAAGTATTTTACACTTAGATTCCAACCAAGATATTCCAGCAAGCCTTGCTGCTAAGATTCCCTTCCTTGTGCTTTCAGTGTTTATATCTAAAGACAAAATCAAATATGCTTAAATGCTTCACAGTTCTACCTTTGGAGGAAGAAAAAAAGCACCAGCTTTTCTAAATCTTAGTAGAAAAGACTGATGTGAAAATTAAAGACATACTTCATTTTTTCTAAACTACTTTTTTATCTAACATATTTCCCAAAACATAATGTAGGGAGATTAATCAATAATAAGCCAACTTTCAAGGATCATTTTTGAAAGAGCATATTGTTTTCTCCTAAGGAATCACTTAAACAAAAAGGAAAGAAACAAAGGAAATATCATCTAATATTCAAATCTTTAACTGGCAAAACTTGCAAATTATTAAAAGAGTAAAAATGTAAGATAAAACACAATAAATGAAGCTTTTCTTATATTAAAATATATTGCCCTAGGACAAAAAAAATATGTAATTTGATAATTTAAACTCTAATATCAAATTGTAATTATAAATTTCAAAATAATTATAATAATCACTATTCCCTTCCATAATTTTATGCAAAAATAATAACAAATACACATATAGTAAAATATTTTTTAATTTTTTAATTCTAAGATAAGAAAGATAGAAATTGAATGCAATATTTCAAAATAACTTTGAAAATTGTTTTTTACACACTAAAATATCAAATTTGGTAATATATATTTTTAATTAAGTCAAAAAATGCCCCTTAAACTGAAGAGCTTGTTCCCTAGAAAAAGAGCAGTGATTAAAAAGAATAAATAATCTGTATAATATTCATTTCGTGTAGTGCTCACTTTAAAAACCAATATCCTAGTATAACTATCAAGTGAAGAGCCCTGGAAGGTCTCTGATCTTCAGCTTGGTGTGTTTTATGGTTTCAGAAGAAATTAATAGCAAGATCTTTCTTGAACATTAGAATGTAGGTACAAACAAAGGTATGGTTTCAAAAGACTAAAATCATCAATTTCATTTTTTTACAGAGCTTGGACTTCTGGGAAACTGAGGCACCATGTAGAACCCACTTCAAACACTGATTCTTCCAATAACATCAGAAAGATGTCCTCTTAGAGAGGTGTTGGACAAAAAGCTTTTTCTGCACTCCAGTTTTTTGGGGGATCCCAGAGAAGTTTCCAGAAAGTTCTGTTCTGGTCCACCTGTTGATTTGACTGACAGCAAGATGACATCAGACTTTCAAGTCCCCATTGCCATGGCAACTCTAGGTCACCTTGACCCATGCTGACTAGTTCTAACTGGATTACTATTTCTTTCTTTTTTTTTTTTTTTTTTAGAGAAAGAGGAACAGAGAGAGAGAGAGAAAGAGAGAGAGAACCAATTTTTTTAAATTTTTCATGTGGCTTCTGTTTTTCCCACACTTCCTTGTGTATATGGTGCTGCAGTTCAAACCTATGTCCTCCCATGTGCCAGGCAAGTGCCTCAACTGCAGAGCCACCTCCCCAGCCCTCTAATTGGATTCTTAACCAAAAATTCTTACAGATTTCATGGTTAGGAGGAATTTCCATTCTTTCCCTGAGCTTCAGGGTCTGGCCTAATGAAAAGGATCACAGAAGTCTCCCCCTTCAGGGTCACTGAGGTTCCTCTTATCAACATTATTTCAGGCCTGCACTTCTCCTGCAGATAACAGGTAGCATTCTGAAAAATGAGACATAGCCTATCCATTAGGCCAGGCAGGACTGCAGTAAATTGCTTCTGACAGAAGAAAGCACAGTGGCCCATTTTATAGAATCATTTTCTTCACATCTGCCTGTCCTCTTCTAATTTCTTCTTCTGACTTTTTTTTAAGAGAGAGAGAAAAAAAGAGAAATGAAGAAAATCAATTTTATTTATTCATTTTGGTCTTTGTTTCTCCGAGATTTAGTTGTTTATGTGGTGTTGGGGTTCAAATCCAGGTCCTTACGCCTGCCAGACAAGCGCTGCAACCACTGAGCCACTGCTCCAGCCCCAGATTTTTTCCCCTTTGTTTTTGCATTCCTTAGTCAAATAATTTAGGAAAAGAAAAAAAAAAAAAAAACAACCAAATTTATATATAAACTAAAAAGAAAAATTCAATCTTTAAAATTTGAACTGTTACAATTTTAACTTTAGATTTTAGAAATATGTAAACATAGAACTGGTGTATGACTTACCTGGTATGCCCAAGGCCCCGATTTTAATCCTAGTACCTGAAGAAAGAAAATTGTACCCACCACTGGGTAAAACTGTTGTGGAGGAATATCTTGTTAGTTTGCATCTCATTGCATCATAACTTTAAAAACCAGCAGTGGAAAGCAGAAAGTCAGTCCTGATGAAAATATTTATACATACGGTTCAACGAAGAACAGCTACAAAGTCCTGTAGCTGACATTAGGGTAAGACGCTAAGGACTTCCAGCTAAGATCAGGAATATGGCAAGATCATCCTCTTAGCGTATTTTTTAATATTTTATGAAAAGCCACAGTTAATGTCATAAAAGAATAAAGTGAAATATATATGTCTATAATATATATGAATATTTATATATAAAAAAGTGGAATATGCATTGAGAAGGAAGAAATAAAATTATCTTTGTTCACAGATAATATGGTCCTTCATACAGAAAATCTGAAAGAATCACTAAAAACGCTAGGAGGTAATTATAGAAAATGTGTAGAATGTATGGTTCATATACAAAAAATGATCTTTTTTTGTACATATACACAATGAACACTTGAAGTATAAATTAGAAACACATCAGAACAGTCAATTCACTGAAGGAAAAAAGAGCAAATTGGGAGACTGACATTACATCACTTCAAGTGCTACTATAATATTTAGTAGTCCATGTGGAGTGTTATTGGTTAAAAAAAAAAAGGGAATGGTGACTTGGGTGACTTGGAAGGTCGAGGCAAGAAGATCACAAGTTCAAGGCTAGCCTCAGTAATGTAGTGAGAATCTGTTTCAAAATAAAAAAATATAAAAAACTGCAGATGTAGCTATGTGGTAAAGTATCCCGGGGTTGAACACTTACTCCTCTCACCCACAAACAGCAAAAAGATATAGATAAGTGGAAGAGAATAGAATGACCATAGATAAATCTTATACCCACCAAAATTTACTCAAAATATAGGTAAATGTAAAATACAAATATAAAATGCAAAGTTATGAAACTTCTAAAAAATAGGATAAAATAAATATGATCCTTGGTATGGAAATGGTTTATTTCAGATAGAACACCAAAGGCATATCCATAAAAGAAATAATGATAATAAGGACTCTACTAAAAATAAAATTTCTCCTATGCCGAAGACAATGCCAAGAGGATGAGATAAAAAGCCACGGAATGGTAGAAAACGTTTTCGAAAGACATATTTTGTAAGAGACAGTCATTCAAAATGTAGAAAGAGGGGCTGGAGCCATAGCTCAGCGGTTATGGAGCTTGCCTGGCATGAGAGCGTATGCAGGTTCAAACCCCAGCATCAAGGGCACAACAAAGTGTCAGAGCAACAAAAGCCACGTTAAAAACATAACTACATAAATTATTTCTTTCTGTCTCTCTCTTCTCTCTCACTGTTCCTCAATGTTTTCTTTTAAAGAATTTTTTTTTTTAAGAGAGAGGGACAGTGAGAGAGACAGAGAAAGAAACAACTTTTATTTAGTTTTTCACATGGCTTTAGTTGCTCCAGCACTTAGTTGTGTAAGTGGTGCTGGGGTTTGAACCCAGGTCCTTATGCTTGACAGGCAAGTGCCAAAACCGCTGAGCCACGGCTCCAGCCACACTGTCCCTCAATCTTAAAAAAAAAAAAAAAAAGTATAAAGAGCTCTTCAAACTCAACAATGATAAGATGAAAAGGCCCATTTAAGAATGAGCCACAGGGAGTGCTGGGTATCCCAGCAGTTACAGCGTTTGCCTTGCATGCTTAAGTACACAAGTTCGAACCCCAGCACCACCTACACAATAAAGTGTCAGAGCAGCGAAAGCCACATGAAAAACTAAATAAAATCGATTCTCTCTCTCTCTCTCACTGTCCCTCTCTCTTGAAAGAAAGAAAGAAAAAAGAAAGAGGCAGAGATATGAACATACATTTCGTGAAAGTAGATAAACAGATGGAAAGGAAGCATATGAAAAGCACACTACATCACATGCTATTAGAGAACTGCAAATTAAGACAGTAACATTCAACTGCAGGCCTATTAGTATGACCAAAACACAAAACCAAAGCAAATAATGACAATGCCAAAGTCTGTTGCACATGTAGAGCATGCTAGTGAGAATGGAAAATGGTACAGCTATTTTAGAAAGCAGTTTACTCATGTCTTGCAAAACAGAACATGCTGTTACAAGATCGCACGATTGTGCTCCCTGACATGGATATGTTTCTTTTCTTTTTTTATTAAGAAATTTATTTGTTGAACAATCAAACATGCTTCTAATGAAAAAAATATATATATAAAATCTGAATATTAGAATTACCCCCCAAGAGAACCCCCAATTACCCACCTTTATCCCTCCTCCTCCTTCCTTCCCAATACACCTCTACTTTTCCAAATGAGCAAAACCGTTACATCCACGCAAAAATTTCACATGGATATTTGTAGAACTTCAATTGTAATTTTCAAAACTTCAGAGCAATTAAGATGTCTTCCAGTAGGTGAGGAGATAAATAAGCCATGGTACATCTGGACAATGGAATATTGTTCAGCACTAAGAAGATATGAGCTGTCAATCCACGAAAATATATTGATGAAACGTAAATGCATAGTGTTAAGTGAAAAAAAGCTAATCTCAAAGCCCAGATACCACATAATTCCAACTCTATGACACTCTGGAAATTGCAAAATGATGGAGATAATAAAGGATTTAGGGTAGAGAAGTATGAATGGACAGAATTTTCCTGCCGGCAACTATTTTGTGGGATTTTAGAATGGTGATGCATTGCTGTTGTACAAGGGCGAAAAACCTATAGAATGTAAAACGCCAAGGGTAAACCCTAAAGAAAAATATGAACTTTCGGTGATGATGTGTCAGTGTAGCTTAATTGAGTATAATAAATGTACTCTTGCTGTTTAGGATGATAGCAGGGAGACTGTGTATGGATAAGTAAGGGGGATTTGGGAAGTCTGTGCACTTGCTGCTCCAATTTGTTATGACTTTAAAACTGCATAAAATATAAATTCAGCTCACTTTTAAAAATTGGGAAAGTATGTGAGGAGATTGTTTTCCAAGTTAAACTCATATACAGTATATACACTATAAGCGTGATATACAGCAAACACATGGAAACAAGATCAACATCATTCATCATTAGGGAAATGCAAACTGGAAGTGCAGTGAGGTACTGCTTCACACCATGAAGGTGGATAGAATGAGGTCAGTCTGCAACAAAAGTTAGCAAGGAACTGGAGCAATGGTAACTCACTTACCCTGCTGGTGAAAATGTCATATGGCACAGTGGCTTGGAAAAGTAATTTGGCATGACCTCAACATTTTAAATGCATTTACCATATGACTTAACATTTATATCCCTAGCTATGTAGAAGATAACTGAAAATTTAAGTCTGGACAAAAGTGCGTATATCAGCATTCATAGCAGTGCTATCTGTAATAGCTGAAAATATCATCAACTAAATAATAGATAATCAAAATTTTCAATATGTGTGTAAAGGAGTAATATTTAATCATAAAAATAAATGAAGCAATGATACATGCTATAATAGGGATGAACCTTGAATTATTATGCTTAAAGAAAGAAAATAGTTAACAAAGGAGTACAATACTCTGTGATTCCACTCAAGCACTGTGTCAAGAAAGGGCAAATCTATAAGACAGAGAGGCTAAAGATGTAGGGGGGGATTAGCTGGGCATGGGGCATGAGGAGTGATAACAGAACTACAACAGGTTGCTCTAGGGCAATAAAACTGATAAGGTTTTTAATACTGCAGGACAGCAAACACAAAATCTCAATACCAAAGCCTCTAAACCCCTGAATTGTACACTTTAAATGGTGAATTTGATGGTAAATGCTTTCTTTTCTGCTGTTAAAAAGAGGGTATTTGACTTTCCAGATAAACCAGAGGGTTTTTTTTTTAGCTCTCTCCATCAATAAGTTACTGTTTATACCCTAGTACCCTGAAAGACCCAACATTGTGTTTTGAGAATGGTGGCAAAAGCAGATTAAGGCAAAATACTTGATTTTCACATGTGTACGTCACCTGTCAGGTGGGCAAAACCAGGATAGGTTTATTTACATTCTCACCTATACGTTTGCAATGAAAATCAACCAGATTAATGAAGGGAAAATGAATGCTTGCTTCTGTCTAACTCAACGCATTGCTGTGCACCCAGCCACTTAATCAGATGCCTACCTCCATTCATTTCTATAAGCTCTCTTCGTTTCCTTCATGGTTAAATTGCATGATGTGTGTTGTTCTGCTTCAGGAAGAACCATCTGTTGTGCAATTATCACCAGGGGCTAACCATTATCTCAAGGTGCAGAAATTCAACATTACAGGTAATATGAATGCATAATTCATCATGCCTGTGTACCTAATTGAAAACCCAAATATATCCAGTTAGAGCTCTACTTGGTCAAGACTTCTGTGCTTTAAAAAATGACATTTTCTTAACTTGAGAACAGAATGATATTTATACCTTAAAAGTACCTGAGCTAAAGTTTTAAAATTGGAAAATTGTTTTCACATAATTTAACTTAACAGAAAAGAAAGGCAGATTAATAAATTCTATGAAAAAAAGAGTATTATATTCATTGGCAACTAGGCATAAGTGACCTTCTGTCTTTATTATATTTAGGAAAAATAGCAAGGAAAATTATAGGGTCTGACAATAGGCAGAAATCCTCCCCACCAACTAATTTCTCTCTTTTTGAACAACAGTACAAACGAGAAGGGAAACAGAAATAATCAAAAACAATAAAGATAACTACAGAGGCAATTTTCTGTTATATTCTCATTTTTCCTTGTAGATATAGTTTCTGTAGCTATTAGGCAAATTATGTATTAGTACTAGTGAATCATTTTTATTAGGGACTCTCACATAGATATATGAGATATTATTTGTAAAATATAAAAATGAAAACAGCACATTTATCTCCATTGGTACAGTATCTCTTCACATATTTATCTTCTCCCTAATCTTAATATTTGTAAAATTAACACTTGTAGACAGTCTCCAATTACTCCTCTTATGAGTTACTAAAACCTACACTAAATCATGAAAGCAAGTTTTAGCCACTTTGGCATGTAATATTTCTAATAGGAATACCCCTGGTTCTGTTTTTCACTGTGCTTCTGAATTCTAAGAGTTACTATCTAATTGGACACATCTGCTACACACATATAACTTTAGTATCCCTTGAAGGAATTCTCTAATCCCAGAATTCACATAGGTAATTAAAGCCTTAATTAGAAATAATGCTGTTAATGGAGGTGTATTATTGAAAAAGTTTAAAGGAACTGATAACTTATTTCTTTATTTTGCATTCGCAATTGACTTTCATTCCAACATCAGGAATAAATTTGTGAAAACTTCAGCAGCTATTACTGAGGAAAATATTTATGGTCTCCTACTACAGGAATCTCCAGGGTGTGGGGCTGAGACTGTCATTGTCTACTAGTTCATCTGAGAGTTTGCTGGCACTGAGGAACCCCCCACTGCTCCCCAGGCCTTCAGGAGACACTTGCCTTAACAAGCCCTCCAAGAGAATCCTATGCAAACTCACCCGATGACCACTAGTCAAGTTTATTGCAACTTCTCTCACCACTCATTTCTGGGCTGTAGTCTGTTATGGTTTGGATGAATGGTGTCCCCCCAAAAGCTCATGTGGAGCAATCCAGGAAGGCTGCAGTGAAATGACCAGGTTATAGGAGCCTTGACTCAATTAGGGAGTTATCCCCCAGGGGAATTACCTGGTAACTGTGGCTGGAGAAGGTGTGTCACTGGGGCATGATTTTGGGGTTTATATTTTGTACCTGGAGTAGAGTTTTTCTCTCTGCTCCCTGGAGCCATGTTGTCCACCATGATGTTCCACCTCACCATGAGCCCCCAAGGAGTGGAGCTACCCTTCTATAGATTGACACCACTGAAAACATGAGCCCCCAAATAAACTTTTCCTCCTAAAATTGTTCTTGTCCAGTGTTTTAGTCACAACAGAAAAAAGCTGATAGATACAAAGTCTCATCCATGTTTGGTGTTCCTTTATGGGCATCCATAAGAGGAACGGTTACTTCTCTACATCAAGTATTCTGTAGCCATTTGTTATTATGGTTGACTGGCTGACATTTTTTGGACACATTTCAGTACTGTGATAGTTCAATATATTGTACATCCTACTCTTCCAAAACAGATTTGCTAATACTAAATTCATCCTGCTCCTTTTGGCTAGTAAGGGGCTTATGGTCAAGGTTACGCACTCAAATGAGGACTTCATGTGGAAGGGGTGATATGAAGTGTGGTCACATTCGGACAAGCTGACTCTTGCACAAGCACAGTGGAGGAGAAATTGAGGCTGGGATAGAACCTCTGATGTTCTGGTGCCGTGTCATTGGCTGTTTGGTGAGCAGCGGCAGTGGTGGTATTTTTAAGAAAGCACTCTCACTCTGGGTTTGGGTGAGCTCTTGGCTCCATTGGTTTTTTGTTTTGTTTCATTTTATTTTGAAGTACCAGGGCTTGAATCCAGTGGCACCCTACCACTGAGCTATGTCACCAATCCTTTAACGTTTTACTCTGAGACAGGGTTTCACTCCATTTCCCAGGCTGGCCTCAAATTTGCAACCCTCCTGCCCCAGCCTCCTGCGTCTCTGGAGTAATGAGAGCGCACCACCATGCCTGGCTGTGTCCATTATTTCTGAGTAGCATGAAGCCTGGTTCTTTGCTCTTCCTGAAATTTCTTTGCACTCCCCCATAGTCTGTCATAAAAAAATTGCTTTTCCATTTTCCTAAATTTTGTTTTTTCTAAGTGAGAATATTGAATGAAAAATAATACATGCTTGTTATCAATTACTGAAAATTCCTCATGTCTTTGACTGTAATGAACAGATGAGTTTTCTCACTGGCATCAGCTGTGTTTTTAAGTTCGAAGTGCTTCTCTGCTTAAAGCACAACACAAGTGCAAAGCCCACGCTGGGGGAACGGCCCTCCTCATTACCAGGGAATCCATCTTCTCTTCTTGTAGTCTGTTCCATATTTTTGCTCTACATCTTCTTCATCTGTCATCTTCTAAACACCTCTGTGTTCCTGTGCATTGTTTACTGTCCTCGGTTCAGTTCCTTTGGAATTGTCCTTGAGGGGGTACGTTGTTGGTGGGATGATTTTATGATTTCTGGCCTCTTGTCAGGAACAGCTTCCAAAATGAGCCTGACCTTGAGACCATGCTGAGCAGAAGTCTATGTACTCCAGTTACTTCCTGCACAGCCAGATCTCTCCTTTTCCCTCCATCCATGCCTGCAGCCACTAGAATTTCATAATTTAATCATTGATGTCCATTTTGTGGGAGTATGTAATCTCAGGAGTGAACCTTCTGTATTGAAAAATCACAATGACATGGTATTTGGTAGGAAGGATTATTCAATAAATTTTTGAAACGTTGAATTTAATATTAGAAAATAGGGGCTGGAGTGGTGGCTCAGTGGTTACACCGCTTGCCTAGCATACATAAGGATGTTGATTTTATCTCCAGCACTACATACACAACCAAGTGTTGGAACAATAAAAACCACATGAAAAACTAAATAAAATTGATTCCCTCTTTCTCTCTCTCTCTCACTGTCCCTCTCTCTTTATAAAAAACTAGTAATAATAATAGAAAACAATTGATGAGTTTCCTCCTTGACCCTAATTTTGAGATCAAAAGGGAGAAGAAAAAAAAAACAATATCAAGAAACAGGAGTAAAGACAGGACAAGAATTGGAAAAGTTTCATGTTTCCAAAAAGAATATAAGAATTTAAATAACATGTTAATTGCAGGATGATTTTAATAAAGTGTTGTTGGATAGTGAACCTATATTGCAAAGGCTTAATTCATGGGTAGGTGGAAATAGACACACAGGATATTAAACCCAGTTTGAGCAACTTTCTCATGTCCCAGTAAGATGAAACACAGTGATGATTCTAGCAAGACATGTAGGTAAGACACATAACCTACAAAGCCAAATATACATCAGACACTGAAGAAGCCCAACCACGCTGTTACAGAGATTGCAGAAATCTCTCTTCAGAATGAATCGAAGAGTTCTTTCAGCAAAACTATTGACAAGACCATTATTAATGAATCAGCTCATTCATCTTCTGGGGAATGGAAGCCAGCTTTTGTTATCACCAACTAAATACTAGAACTAAAGAGTCACAAAGAGGCACATTCAAAGAATTCTACTGCATGGGTCATTTTGTTTCCAAAAACAGGGTCAGTCTGTAAATAAATAAACATTCCAGGATGTGGAAGCATCAAAACCAACAAAACTTTCCTACAGTTCCAAGGCAAATTGCATTCAACGCTTGGGAAATGTGCTGTGCTCCTAGTGAGCAGATCTGTTGGACCATCTGATTGCCCCTGGCTCAGCAAATCCAAGTCAGATGAAATGGGTCCCAGCATTTGAATTCGTCATCACGTTGGTTTTTCAAAAATTTCTAGTCGTAGGAAGCTCAAACCTTATAAGACATTTTAAAATAGTAGCATTATTGGTTTGTTTTGCCAGATCATCATATTGTTAACACTTCTTTCTTTTTCTAAATTATATATTGCTTTAAGATAAAATTTCCCTTTTGTTTTTCTAAAGCAGACTGAGCCTTTTGAAAAAGAACGAGAAAGACATATAAGTTCCAACAGCCAGCAGAGTCTAAGGGGCTTTGTTAGAAAAAGGTGGTGAAGTCAACAGGATTTTGTGTTTGACCAGCCAAAGCCAATCAATGAACATTAACTCATAATGAGCTCCGAAGAGGGTGAAAGAGAAAAGTAAGGTGGGCTCCAGCCCAAAATCAACAGCAACAACAGGAAGAAAAGATGTGACCTCTAAGGTGGAAGAGACTTCAGACTTCCATGTTGGGTTAAAGAGTTGGTGGAGCGGGAAAAGCCGAAGATGAAATGACTCCTGGCCATGGAGGGCTTCTAAGCAGTGCGGGAGGACCTCACTTCACATACATGGGGAGTTCCATGTTGCCAGGGGGTTCCATCCTGTTCACAGTCACAGCTGAGGAAGCACAGGCGCAGGCCTGTGAAGCATATACCCAGGTTCACACTGCAGGCAGGGGTGTAGACAGATTTTGCATCTAGGATCTTTAAAAACTGCCTACAATCTCCCACTAGGGAACGCAGAGGTGATTGCCCAGTCCCATAAGAGATGTGACTGAACACCGACTTAGAAAAGGGTTTACCACAAAGGGAGACTCTGGCCCTGGCAGCGATGGCAGGAAGAAGGGGACAGATGCAGGTGATATTCTAAGACCCAGAAGGGAGGTGAAAGTGTTTTATGTCACCAGCTGTCCTTCACTTGAAGAAGCAAGCAGGGCTGTGACCAGCCCTCAGCATGGCAAGGACTGGGGAAGCTACACTGAAAACGCTGTCAGAGGAGTGTCTACTGGAATGGATGAGGAAAACCAGCCGATCTCCTCATATTTCTTTTTATTATTCTTTTTTTTTAAAGATAAAGAAGGAAAGTGAGAGAGAGAAAGAAAGAGAGAGAGAGAGAGAGAAAGAGAATCGATTTTCTTCAGTTTTTCATGTGGCTTTCATTGCTCTAACACTTCCTTGTGTACAGGGAGCTGGGGTTCGAACCCGTGTCCGTGCACATGCCAGGCAAGTGCCTTAAACTGCGAGCCACCACTCCAGTCCCCTCATCAAACTTCTAACGATTCACTGTGCAAGAAAGCTGAAGAAATCATTTCAAAACCAGTGTACGCTGATATTCTTGTTTATGAAAAGAAAAATGAGGATTCTTTTTTTCTTAAATTCAGGTTACACAAAACTGTTGGTCACCAAATGCCAAGTTATTTTTCACAAATTTGGTTTTTAAAATTTCAAATAACAAAAAATTAGGTTTTAAAGAATCAAAATAAATATAAGAATTAAATTATAGTTTTGTATGCTAAGAAGTAAATCCAATTAACTATATAAAATATATGCATATAAGTAAAGTCATTCCACATACCTGAAAGGAATTTTGAGGTTACACATATCAAATTCTTTCCTTTTCTGAATAGGAAACTACAGGTCTATAAAGTATATGACTGCTCAAAACTTATACAGTTCATTGATAGAAAGTAATTTCTTTTATGTATTTTTTCTTATTTTATTCTTAGAAGAAATGTCATCCCATATTCTCTTTTAATCATGTAGGCTTTTTAAACTACTTTGTTAAGGTGTGATTAAATCATGGGACAACTTTCACAAGTCCAGCTGGTACAAGCAGAGTACAGTGGTGGTTGCCAGGATCTGAAGGAGGAGGAAATTGGGAGATGACAGCCTAATGTACAGTTTTAGGGATGCAAGATAATTAAGTTCTAGAGATCATTACACAGCACAGTGTTTATAGCTAACAACACTGTGGTATATTCTTTTTTAATGAGATAGAAAAAAAGAGAATCAATTTTATTTAGTTTTTCATCTAGTTTTCATTGCTCCAACACTCAGTAGTGTACGTGGTGCTGGGGCTTGAACCTGGTTCTCATGCATGCCAGGCAAGCATCGTAACTGCTGAGCCACCGCTCCAGCCTGTAGTACATTCTTCAGTTTTCTCATAAGGTAGAGCTTATGTTAAGTGTTCCTTCTATGACATAGCAATATTTAGAATAATGATGGTGGAAATGTTGGCACTTGATGCATGGCTGGATGTTGATAATGGCTTTGTGGGTATGTATATGCTTGTCTCCAAACCTGTGGAGTTTTAAGTTCCAAAGACAAATGAGATCATGAGCTGTGTTCCCTTGTCTGGCTTATCTCACTTAGATAATATCCTTCAGGCCTGTCTATGCCACAAGTGGAAGGAGCTCCTACTTTTTTGTTTTTAATGTTGAATAATATTCCCTTATATATTTGAGTTTGTGGATATGTCTTTGGGATACTAACTTCAATTACTTTTTTGGTGTTGTTTTATTTTTTACTTCAGTTACTACCTTCTGTGATATATGTATAAATTGATCCTGAGTATACAATAAGAGAACTAGGTATAGACTATTCATTCATTGCCAAGAATACCACTGAACATTTCTCTATAGACTTTATTATACAAAACTACCTGAGGTATTAATTAACAGTTCCATTTATTTGCATTGTTGGGAAAACTAAGGCTGAGAGAGGTTAAAGAATTCATAGGAGGTCATAAATGGTAATCCTCTTCCATTGCACCATGAAATAGCTTTATGTTTGCATCTTTAAACTCTGTAAGTTTCATTTTTTTCCCTATGAGATTCTACATACTTCGCACTTTTTAAATATTAGTGGCATGGTTCTGGAAAGTTTGATTTGGATGGCAATGAATATACAGAGTATTTCAACAGTTACCTAACTGTTGAAAAGAAACCAATTTTAGCTGCTCTTACATTGAGTTCCACTATCTGGAAGGCACAATGAAGAATAGAAAGGAACACACGGATGCATCTGACCTCATGTAAGACAGAAAGGAAAAGATGCGCACCTAAGAATGTCCCCTTCCCCACGCTGGCACTAACTACCCCAGTGGCCTTTTTAAAGGTTCTTTTCTACTCTCTGGCTTTAGCCAGCATGTCTACCTAAATTCCTCTTCCTCTCGTTCTGACCAAGTGGTCATCTTCATATTATATATGTGCAAACGGTTCAGTATAATATCCTGACCTATCATTTGAATATGAAAATGTATCATGAATTTTGGTTCCAGGTAAGCCTGAAAACCAGATGGTAAAGACACTGAGGGAGGATGTAATCCCTGCAGATTTTAAGTCATAAAACATAACCAGTCTAAGGGAGAGATCAAGAGAATTCAACAAACATCTATTAGATACACCAGAAAATTCCCAGTTACATACTTTCATATTGGATGATGGAAATGGCATTCAGAGACACCAAAATATTTCCTCAGTGCTGTATAACTAACAACCACGGCACATCTCGGAGTGGGATAGTTATAGAAAAAGTTAGGGTAAGCAGGAAGGAATTTATAAAAGGATGCTAAGATTTTCACTAGATTGTTGAAGAGCTGAACAAATAGATTCCCACCTGAGTTTTCGAGAAAAATAAAACAAAAAAGAAGCAGTGCACGTTTTATAAAGTCCCAGGACAGTACAATTGCTGTCACTATCACAGCCCAAGGGGATACTTTTCTTCTAAAGGGTCCTTGCTGCCACCACCCGCACAGGAACTTGCTCACTTGACAGTCCTTGTCCCACCAAAAGACTGCCTCATGCTGCTTCCTCCAGGGATTTCAAGCAAGTCTGAGTTTCTGTGGGAAAGCTGGTTTGGCATATCTTCAGTGGAGCAAGGGAAACAGGGAAGTGGAGGTTCTGAGAAGCTCCGCAGGATATGTGTGAGGATTTCACAGTACAAAGAAAGATTTCAACTTATGTCGCAGTCCAATCCACCCACAGATTTCCTCCCAAAGATAAATAGCTCTCTTGAATCTGAATTCTCAAATAACAGAAGCAATGGTCTCTACTCTTTCATCCCAGGAAAATATAATTTCACTTATAAAAATGAAAGCAATTCATTTTCCTACCAACACAACTGGTCCCAAGTCTCATTGGCTTCTATCTCTAATGATATTTCTTTCTCATCTAGCTCAGTCACACTACACTTAAATATTTTATAGCGTCAAAGTTATTTGAAAATTTACTCATTCGAAAAATACCCTATGCATCATAATTAGAGGCAGAAAATTAGAAGTATGTTAGATAATGTACCTAGACAAATATACGACAAATATACAATACATCAAATAAATGAGAAAGTATGAAGTGACTGTCATTCTTATTTCTTTAGTGGGTCAGAAAATCATAGTTGTTATTTATAATTTAATTCTTCCATCCACTACTCCAAGATGCCACTTCTTGGATTCATTATGCCTAGTATATTTGAGAGCAGGGTTGTGCTGCCTATATGAGGTTACTGTCATTTTAAATTGTTAGCATGGAACATGAAAAACTGAAGCACCCTTAAGATGCCCTGATTTCCTAGCACACCCTAACCTATCTCCAATGTGTGGCAGCAACCCTGTAACTTTGCTTTAGGTATCACAGAGCAGCTACAGACTCCTCTAGCATCACTGGGGCTGCTAATAGAGTAGACCAAGGGTGCCAGCAGCTTGCATTGCAACTTGGAGCAGCAGGGAAGCCTACTCTTCCTCTTAACCTCAATCATAGGTGAGCTCTACTCATAAAGTTTTGGAATAATATACCCACCAGTTATAAGGATTGGCAGCTTGTCTTTGGCTTTGGAGGACAGATCTTGACAGCTTTCTGAAAGTTCATATTTCATGCACTGAAAGCCAGGTGATACACTGTAGTAAGTTAGTATAAGATTCTATAGGATGCTGAGATAACCAAGACCATGCTGACTGAATAATGGCACAGCCAATAAGGCACCATTATGTCTTACAGGAGCAAAACTGCTGCAGAGTGACATATGGAATATTTTATTCTTTATTTAGTTTATCTACAAGGAAGTTGAATGTGAAAATCAGTTTTATCTATATTATTTCTGTATTGTTAAGATTAATTATTGTTCTAAATCAAAGTATAACATGTCAAAATAATTATAAAAAATACGTTAAATCACTGCCTTCAGTCTTGGTGGACATGTAATATAGTCCACATTCTATCTTCTATTCAAATTCTTAAAAAATGTGTATCTTATTTAGGTAGAACATGGTCCTTTTAATTTTGATTTGCATAAGTTGAAATTATGACTATAGTAGTGAATTTTCCATCACAACAATTTGAATTAGAAACACTTCTGTATGCATTTATGTATGTATTTTAAATATACAACTAGTTTATTTAACTTCCAATGATAGCTTTCATTCGAAAATTGGCTGTATTTTTTATGCAATTTATTTAATTCTTATTTAAAATTGCTATATATATTAGATATTTGGCAATATTGAAACATCTGAAAACAACCAATGATTCAATTGTTAGATTGGGTAAGAGTTATAACTGATAATTTAGGTATAAGATACTATATATAATCAACTTTATTTGTTATTCTTGATTGAATAAATAAGGCTACTTAATTCAAATCTGTTCCATTCAACACTAAAATAGTTACACTAGTTCTTAAATTAATGAGACAATTTAGTCAAAGTTTGTAATACCATCTAGAATCAAGGTCAAAGTGTCCAGTTTCCATGAACCTCCCCGGGTGTTTTTATCAAGTAATTCAGCACTTTGAGTCTGACATCTTTACACATAGGTCATTTCTTTTCTTGAGCTCAGTACTGAGTATACTAGGCAAAAGCTTATTACATACTGAAATGATGACTAATACACATACTTATTATCTCCAATATTTACAAGAAAATTTGTTTAGAGCATCCAATAGTATTTTAATATATCTTTAAGGACATACAGAGCAAATATTTTACAAAGTATATTTTAAATATATGAATATGATTCCAAAGTTATATCATATATCCAATGTTATAAACAAAGTCTGTTTTTTTTCTGCAACAGAATACAATTTTTTGAAGAATTCATTTTAATTATTCACAGCTAATGACTACCTATCAAAGGCAATATTATAAAGAATATTTAAGAGTTTAGATCAGTAAATACTAACCTCTTTTTTAGCACTGGAAAGTCTTTGCATGCCCAATTATCCTACCATGGATAAATTCCAATTCTGACATTACTAACAGTGTGTGTCAGTCCCTTGCCAGCCTTCAGGACTCTAGGGATAAAATTATCATTTTCTCACATTTGCTGCTTGAACACAAATCACTGTTCTGGATGACCAAAAAGATTGAATAAGAGCTAGTATTCTTAGGACAAAAAATTACAATAAAATCCATAATTTCAATTGCAATTTTGTTAGAAAAACAAACAATATACATAATATGTAACATGTAATTATGTAATGCTTCACATTGAAATTATTAATATATAATCACATATTACCTATTACAATCTTATAACCTTAAAACAGATGACACATAATTATATACGTGTACATATTGTTGTACAATAAAATATTAAGAAAAAGGCTATTTCTGGAACTGAAAGATGCTGAGCTCACTGGTCTTACACTGTCTTCAAAAGCATCTTTGCTTTAGTATCACTTTCTTTTTTCTGCTTCTTCTTTTGGTAAATCCTTATCTATTTCTCTGTCCTTTTATTTTTTCAATCTGGTAACTCAAGCCAATATTTATCTTGATGTGTATCTATATATCTCTTTTCCTGTTTTTAATTATTTTTTTAAAGAGAGAGCAGGACAGTGAGAGAACGAGAGAGAGAGCCAATTTTTACTGAGTTTTTTACATGGCTTTCATTGCTCCAACACTTAGTTGTGTACATGGCCTGCTGGGTTTGAACCTGTGTACTTGTGCATGTCAGATAAGTACCATGACTGCCAAGCCACCCCTCCAGCTCCCTGTTCTTAATTCTTGATATGGATACCTTTTCCTTCCTTGATCCTTGATTTCCCTTAGTTCTGCTAGGAGATGCCTAAAAAATGTGCTTCTCTAATGAGCGTATTACACGTTAGTCTTAGAGCATCGATGGCAATGATGAATCACAAAGGTGTATGTGCAAACAAAAACAATTATGACTGACTTCAAAGAAAAAGTTTAAAAATAAATATTACCATTTTTATATTTGCTTTCTGGCTTTAAAAATGTGGGAAACACATCCAGAAGTACTCTCTGCCAGGAAAATAAAAATATGTAAGCTGTGTCTTAGAGATGAGACAGAAATATTTATCTGGGGAGAGCAGCTGGCTGCACCATGGTCCAGGGCTCTGTTCTTTCTCAGTTTTGGAGAGCCAGTGAACCAGGATACCAGCAGATAGAATCCAGGAAGATTCAATTACACTCTTTCAGGAATCTCTTGGTAACACCATCCACCCCAACTATCTCTTCACTGCTAGGTGTGCACAGTTAATTTGTTAAAAGCAGGATATTTAAATACCTATTTTTTAGTATTTGGACAGCAGTGCCAGTGAGCACATATTTTTCAATACATCCACATCAATAACCTTTTAAAGGAGAGGGAGTTTCTTACTCAGTTTTTGACAGTGTCTACGGAGGACTGATATGCTTAATGTTTGAAAGCCAAATGTTTTCATTGGGAAAAAGAAATAGGAGAAGCCCACTAAATGAATCAATAGAAGGACCCAGGAAGTCTTGACAGCATCAACTTCCCTCTTCACAGCACCCCTCAGACCTGCTTTTGAGGAATTACTATGATGCTTCTGTGCACAAAGTCACACACTAAATCTCCCTCTTACCTTGTGCTGTTAGTCTTCCCTGACTGCCACCTCAGGGTGTGACAGAGTGCCTGGGCTCAGTAATGCACCACTGTTCCACAGACGGGCATGTAGCCTCACTTCTTCCACTATCAAATTCACAGAAGCACCCTCACAATGCTGAGATTTTGACAAAGTAAAACAAAACATAAACAGAGTGGATGATTTCCTCAAATGCAGATATCAAATTTAGCTATGTCATATTTTTCTGAAATTCAAAAGCATGTTAACATGTTATATGTCTACATAAATGCACATATGATTTTTTTTGTATATTATCACCAAACTGAACTTTTCTTTTTCCCCCAATCAGCACTTCCTCCAAAATTACTCTTTATTCGTATATACGAACTTTTTAACATTGTTAGAAACCTATGATGGTGATTTGCATTATCCTTCAAAGAAAGAATCTCACATCTTAAATTTTTTCTTGACTATATATCCTCTTATTAGCTACTAATGACCAAGTTTTAGTTCTCCCTATGTGTGCTCGCCATCCTAAAATTCTTCATCTAGTACAATCTTTTTCTCTTGAATTCTGAAGAGAGAAAAGAAGTCAAAACATCTAAATCATTAACAGTCTTAAAATCAAAGTATAAAAAAAGATAGGAGTAAACTTTTGTTATATTATAAATGTGTTCCTGAGTTTTTTTATTTGCCAGGCATATTTAATCTGAACCTTAAAAGAGGACTGGAACATCTTGCCATCAAGACAGAAGTAAAAAAAATCCATACATGTTGAGCTGGGAGACGTAGGGAGCGGGGCAGGGAGGTGGGAGGGAATAGGAAGGACATCAAGGAGACTGGAGGGAGGGAGTATGGGGGAATCAACTCAGAGGGAAACCCCCGACCTCCATGAGAAGTCCATTTATCACAGGGGTTAATTGGGGGAAACATGGAAACATGGGGGACCCAAGGGGGTTATGGAATGGCATCAGCTTTGGCTTGCTATGTGAATATACATTTGTTCTTGATTGTTTGATGATTCACCCTTAATTGTTAGTCCATATTCAACCAATTAAAAAAAGAAGGAATTGAAAGGTAAGGTTCACATAGGAATAGCATGAAACAGTGAAAATACCAGAGAATTCCTGGTGAATTCTAGGACGGGGCTTAAGGGGGATGTGGATGGTGACTGGAGGCTTTGACATCTGCTCCTGCAATTGCCTTCCCAAGCAGAAATAATTATCCTGTCGCCCTGTTCCTGAAATAGAAGTGTGCATCCAAGATACGGCTTTCTCCATGCTTTATACTAGTTACTGTAGGAGTCGGAGTCGACCTTCCTTATCACACTAAGAATAATTTAAAATCCTAGCCCATGCTTTACACATCTCAGCAGTTCCAAAATTCACCGAGTGTCTGGTATATTGTAAAGCAAATATTTATTGGATAGATGTGTTAATAAATAGACTTTCAAATTTTAATAGATAAAAGTGTTATCTATTTCAATTGCAGTGAATGAGTGCAAAGGAATTTCATCCATCATCCAATTGCCAACATATGTAAAATCGAAACTCTAATAAATTTTTGCACAGATAAAAATAACGTAATACTTTAAGAAAGGTGCTTGACAGGGATATCGTCATTGTTTTTAATGGAACCAAGAAGCATTCTAACTTACTGCAGAGTTGAATTAACAGGCATTTCATTGTTGTCCTATAATACAGAAAACTGTGTTCCAAAGGCCAATTCCCATTTCCTAAGGTAATTTGATGAACACAGGCTTCAATAACCCTGCTTATCTAGCTAGCCAGCTTCCCACACGGTAAACCCTGCTCATGTTGAAGGCCTCCTCCGCACTCCCTCAAACACAGGGTGTCCCCTATTCCTTGGTGTTCTCAGGACTCTGGCGTCCACGCTTCCAACACCTTACTTTCTCAAGCACCTCACTTTCTCAGGTACAGTTTGCCATCTCTCTGGTTTTCAGATCCCAAAGTTCCAATGAAAGGGGTCCTAACCCTGCAAGATTGTAAGTTGTGGAAAAGTGAGACCTTAGGGTTCAAATTAGGGTTGGGTTGGGGGCTTAGGGTAAGGGCTAGGGTGAGGGTGAGAGGTTAGAGTTAGAGTTTTAACAGTAGGGTTATTTATAGGGTAAGGGTTAGGAGTTAAGGTTAGGGTTAGGATATAGTGTTCAGGTCTAGTTTCCACTTTGGGATCTACATTCTTTATTTCCCCTAATCTTCTAGGTAAGGAATCCCACATATAAACGTTAATGTCTCAGCAGGGAGCAATTAGACATTTCTATTTAACCGTACCCTTTATGTGTTACTCCCTGTGATATAGCATTTCTTTAACACTATGTGGACACTTTAAATTTCAACTTTTTTAAACTCATGGCACTCACCAATATCAATGCCTCCCCTTTCTTTATTGCCACTGGTAACACTAAGTTGAATCCTTTCATATGATCTTATAACAGTTTTGTTTTTGTTTGTTTTGTAATCCTTGAGATTCTTTTTCTGAAGATAAAAATAGCCAGTTTACTGGTGAAGTAAGATATTTGTAAAAGAATATAATATTATGAGATGTATGCTCTTATCATTTTTAAGATTTAATTATCTGACATTGAAATTGAGGCTTGTAAATTTCTTTATAAAATGAAGGGAGAATGGTCAAATAAATGAATACTTTTTTCCACATCAAATTATAATTTTTAATTTTTTTCTCTTATCTAAACATTTCTTTTCTTGATCCACGTTCTGTCCTTCACAGTGGCTTCCAGTTTGGGGCTCTTCTGGTTAAATTTGTATGGCAACCATTGCATGTACTGTCTATATTCATGCTGCTAATGCACAAAGCAGCCAGCGATTTCTGTGTTTGTGTTTTTGATATTTGCACCCTCTTCTCTCATGTGTGCTGCTCATACTCATTCTTCAATCATGAGGGGGAGCTCAGCACTTGGGTCTCACTTTTGACATAGTACAGTTAACTGCATATTGTAATTATTGATATTTCTATCTTTCCACAATGACCAGTGACTTCTTCAAGGTCTGTAACCATGATCTGCACATTTTCTGGTATGGCCTCCAACTCTTCCATAAGAAATCTTCTTATTCCATCTTAGCCGTGGAATAAGTTTTTTTACATCAACTTGTTGGGTCTGCCCTTCACTCCGCTTCAACAGCTGCCCTAGAGCGATCTTTTTACTATTTTCACAAGTTCCTTCAGGAAGGGCTGCTAGGTGCCTTGCTAGGCTTCCTAATTCTTATGCAAAGAGTTAGAATGGGTTGGAATGCGCTGCTGCCTAGTTGTTTGTCTGTACTCGAAATCTGCATAACCCCTGGCAACTCCTTTAGAAGGATTATTGATTCCTTGGCTGTCTCCCCTCCTCCATATATAAAAACCTGTGTGCCTTAATGATAAACGGATTCTGTGCTGCCACCAGCTGCGTGTGGTTGACTCATTTCCCCGGCTGGGAGGAAAGGGGTCCCCGGACGAGGGGGGACCCGGTTTCCAGCCGTCGGCACTCATCTCCTTATGGGCTCCCGGGGGACAATCCAGCTCCCCACACAACTGATTCAGCTGCTCTTCTGTCACCACATGAGACATCGACCGGGCCGTAACTTCATTGGACTGATCTGACTAGGCTGAATCCGAATATACAGTTTCTACAGAATATGAAAACATCCTATCAATTTGGTAGGTAAAAGAAGTACACAAGTTGACACTATGGACGTGAAGCTTCCAGCATGGATTTTCCTTTGTTTCTCCTCTGAAAAGACTATCCTGGCATTTTAAATAGACATAGATAATAAGTAAATAAAAGTAGAAATAAACACTACTGTGTGAATCAGGTGATACTTAGTTTTCTTTTCCATTTCTTCTTTAATTTCCCTTAGTAAATTGATTTGCCTTGCTCAGAAATGGATCTGCTATAAAAATTATTATCTGCTTTGCAATGATACTGGAATCTCACACATTGTAATAATTAGCATGGCCTCTATAATTCAATTGTGTCTGAAGGAACAATTTCCTAAATTCACCTTTATTATCCCTAATCGCTTTAACGAGGCCAGGCAGTGTATGGCATTGTGAGTGTGTGCAGTGCTTTGTCCATCAAGGGTCTGGCTTAAGATTGCTTTTGCAGGAAGAAATCCTTTCCTCCTTCTTGCTTGTGCTATTCTAACCTAACTGTGCTGTACCATTTATATCACGCATGCGCTGTTTCTCCCAATCCTGACTTGCTTAGCCAAAAGTCCACTGTTGTTGCAACCCTGAAATTTGATATTTTTCATAATCTCTTTTTATCTTCTATATTTCAGGGACAGCCTTTGGAATAATAACAGTTTAGAATTGTTGAATTCCGTAAAGCGGTTAGGATCAACAAGAGGAACAGTGACCACTTCTCTAGGACACAGTAACAAGTTAGCTTATATTACCACCTAGATTCCTTCATGTTCAAAAGTTTTGGGATCAAAAATCAGCAAAAGTTCTGAGCCTCCAATAAGTCATAGTCTTTCCAGGGATTTGCACAAACAGGAACAGCTGTATTGCTCCTGACCACAGAAGGCTACCCACTTGGCTACAACTGAGCAGCCAGTGTAGTCTGTCTAGGACTTTAATTAGAGTAATGGCATCAATGACCCCTAGACAGAATGGTTCTGCTAAACACCAGTGGTTGGGAAGCTCATTTAGTAAAAGCCACTACAGTTACTTCCCAGCGCCAAAAACTGTAGAGGACGCACTGACGAATAACGCAATTGAATGAAGATCAGAAATGACGAAGTGTCTAAGTTCTAGGTCTTTGGGGTATCTTGAAAAAGTTCTGGTTTTCTCTGGATCATAAAATATTTTCTAAGCATCTGTATTTTCATATGTATCGTACAACTGAAGTCTTAGCTGTTGAGATATTTGGAATATGTTAACATTTTTGTGAAGTAAAGACTCTAAATATAGAGATATGAAACTATTGATTTGAAAAATATCTTTACATCGTATCACGACAAAAGACAACATGTACATTTTATTTTTCACTAATCATTTGCATGACTCACCCTTAATAAATTTAATTTTAGGTTACTTTTCTTTTAAGCTCATTATCTGTGCCATGCTTTTAAAGCAATGATCATATAATTTCAACCAAATAACAGCATTATACAGAAATATTTTACAAAAGTTGGATCTATTAACACAAATCTCTCTCTTTTAGCTTCCAAATTTATTTATCTATAAAACAAACCAATAGTCTTAAAAATAATAAGTTTTGTTGAATTTTAAAAAGAATGTGGACACGTTCTCTTCAAGGGTTTCAGGTGAATTATTTGGTAGGTTTCTAATTTACTTGATTTTGCACAATGCATTTTGATTCTTCTTTATAACAGCAAGTGATGTTATTAAATTTCTTCATCAGCAACATGCAGATATGTATGTACAAAATAAAGAAATGGAGTTTTTCTTTATTTGCTGTAGTCTTTTGGTGATTATATGGCACTAAAGATTATAAAATTTTAAATAGCAATTAAAAAACTGGAATGAAATATTTGAAGCTATTGAGTGTTACAGAGCTTCATCCTGAAAAAATAATATGTACTTAAGAGGCAAAAAGGAATTCAAATTAAAGGCACATTAAATGATAATATTCATAGCAAAAGTATGAAATACAAAGATAAGGGCATCAGGAGTGAATAATAGAAATTAAGTTGACAAAATGAATGGGAGAAAGTGACCGATTGGATTCGTTTTTAAATTCCCCTAAGCACTTCTTTTTAAATTATACATTTAAGAGGTATTTAATTTGTAATTTTAAATTACTTTATAGTACAGAGGAAACCTTTGAAGACAGAAGAATAAGAATAATGAATTATATTTTTACTTTAAGAATGCATCGTTTTTCATGTAGCACAGGAACTGTGAATTACTGGCATTAGTTCTCAAAAGTGGTTACCAGATAGTGTAGAGTTCTTCCCTGGGTAAGTGTTCTTTCCCTTTCCAGCAGATAAGACAGGTCCTACAAATTGCCAAAAGGAGAATCTAAATGAGAGATATGTGAAAATCATTTCCAAGTTCAGGAGTCACACATGGCCTTCCGTTCCATCCTGCTGACCTCACACCTGGAGATTCTCCTTAGCATGGCTCTAAATCAGGAGGAGCTGCCTCTGCGGAGCATCCCTGCCAGGTTCTGCCCCTGGCGATAAGGGCGATTTACTGCAGGGCAATGACATTTCTTCTCCACAATTTAAGGAGACTTTGGTAGTCTTCATATTTTTCTGTTAAATTGGTGCTTGTACTCCTTTCCATGTTGAATAAAAATCCATTCACAATGAGTATAAATGCTCACTTTCAATCACATTGAGAATAGTATTTAACATTGATGAGAACGGGAATGATACAAGCTAATCTACATGATGCTGACCTCTATTTTATAAAAGTCATTTTTTTACTGAATGAATGCACTTAGTAAACCTAAATTCTATCTCTTCTTTTGGAAAAAGAGTGCTGAATTTATTTATTATTTATTTATTTATTTTTCTATTTATTGAGTGGTTCTGTAAATGGCACCTATGATCTCGATCATCTCATGCATGCTACCTAAATGCTCTACCACTGTGCTTTGTACCCAAATTCGAATTATTTCTCTAATATTCTCAGTCTATTTTGCCTAATATTTGCAACATCTTTATCAAGGATTCTTTCACAAAAGGATTCTATTTTCCGTTCTCAATGTAATGATATAATCTAAAATTTAATCTATTTTTTACTCTTTGATATCAAGTTTCTGACTGTACTTGGATAATGGTGTTTTAGTCAGCTCTTTTGCTGTCATGCCCAAAACACCTGACAGGAACAATTCAAGGAGGAAAAGTGTATTTGGGGGGCTCCTGGATTCAGAGGTTTCATACCATAAACAATTGACTTTATTCCTTGGAGCCTGAGGTAAGGCAGAACATCATGACAGAAAAGTGTGGTTGAGGACAGTGGCTCAGATCATGAAGATCAGAAAGCAGAGAGAAACAAAGAGAGCTCTTCCCTCATGGACAAAATATTAACCCCCAGGGCATGTCCTCATCCACCCACCTCTTCCCGGCACACCCTTCCTGCCTACAGTCACCAGTCAGTAACTCTCTGGTTAGGTTAAGGCTCTCACATCCCAATCATTTCACCTTTAAACTTTATTGCATTGTCCCCCAAATGAGCTTTTGGGGTACACTACTCATCTAAACCAACAAATTATAACATAACTGAAATGACTTTAAGCTGTGATCAGGTTTTAGTGGTCTTTTTCTCTCCCTCCAGAACTCACCACATTTCAGCATGTAAGCGACTTTGTGTGAGTTCCGACCTTCTTAAAGAGTCCACATTGGCTCCAGGATTGTCTTCTGTTCATTGGGAGCCTTCCCTTTGATTTCATGCTGCTAAACTCTACTGCTTTCTACCACAAGGCCTCTTCCCTCTCACCTGTGCAATGCTGTAGTCCACTTCCTGCAAACGCTCATTCAGGGTGGATCTTCCAACAAAGACTTCATTTCTTTGTTTTACTCATCTACCTTTATCACAGAGCCTTGTTTCATTGAAAAATAAAAATAAAAAGCAGGAAGGGAGAATGCAAAAGGAAAGAAAGCAAGGAGAGAGAGAGAAAGCAAGCAAAGAAAATAATCTTGTTTCCTGAAAACACAGGTTTGATAACTAGGCAAAGAAGGGCTTTCTGACCTTCTGTCATGGCTTGAATCTTTAATGACCCTCAAACAGCTCATGTGGTTGGCAATACAGGAATGTTCAGAGGTGAAATGATTAGATTACAAGATCTGTAACCTCCTCAGTGGATTATCTAATGAAGTTAGAGCTCTCATAATTTAATTCATTTGATGGATTAATAATTTGAATGGATTATTGGGTAGTGACTGTAGGCATGTGGGGCATGGCTGAAGGAAGTAGGCTACTGGGGCCATGCTCTTTGGCATTACATCATTTCCCTGACTCCTTGCATTCTCCCCGCCAACCCCCTCTCCCTCTCTCTCTTTCCTGGTTGTCTTGGCTTGAGCACCTTCCTCCACCATGCCTTTCACCATGATGTCCTGCCTCACCCTGGGCCCTGACCATGGACAGAAGCTCTGAAGTCAGCCTTTCTTCCTCTAAGGTGTTCTTATCAGGTATTTCAGTCCCAGTGACAAAAAGGCTGACTAATACTTTACTGTTTTTCATATTCAAAGAAAAAAAGAACAGTTTCTCCTCTTGAGAGTAAAGAGAAGGATGTCTAGCAGTGCGAGTGGGGTTCTAGTGTAGGAGGGATCGTGAAAGGCCTTTGCCACTCACAGAGAGTGTACAAGCAGCTGATGACAACTTCCTGGAGGCACTGCAGAGGTGCAGGAAAGGTAAGCCATGCAGAGTGATAGCCCATTGCCTGAACTAGGCCACATTATCCTCCTGCATTGCCACCAATCTAGTGCATGCTATTATATCTTGCTGGAACAACAGCAGCAGACTCGCCATTTCCCTGTGTGTTCCTTGATTATTTGTTTTACTCCACATACCAAAAAATTATATTAAAAAAGAAACAGATTTGATACTCATGTTGCCTTAGGTTTAGAACCTTTGCCAATTTCCTATAAATACCAAAATCTTTAAAATAGATAGTTTGATTATAACAATTATCAGCTGCATCAGGAAACTTGAGACTGTAATTATGCTGTAAAGATTAATGTAACTCAGGACAAATGGGTTGAACATAAAGTTCTACATATTAGATCCTGCTTGGGTTGACATCCCTAGTCTTCTGACCTTCATTTTACCCTAAAGTTGCTTCTACCCAGAAAAGCAACTACTTTTTGGTTTCCTGAAGTGCCTAACTCCCCATCACTTTAGGAATTTGCACTTTCTATTCCATCCCTATGAAAACGTGCCTGTCCCTACCCGTTGCTATGGAAACATACCCTAAGTTCAGCTTCTGAAAACAGATTTGATCATGTTCAATAGTTGCACTGAAGGAGAGATGCAGGTGAGGAGTCATCAGCCATGGCTAGAACCTCCAAGCCACAATGTCCTCTTCCATGGAGGTCTTCACTCACAACTATCAAGAGGACTCACTTCCTGACTTTCTTTGTGGCCCATAGGGAAAAGTACATCCTATGACATGTGGAAAAAAAAAAAAAAAGCACGGTACTGCAGAGGTCAGTGGGAGTAGAGAAAAAGGGCTTCTTGTGTTTGCAACCTCGTAGATGTCAAAATGGTTATTCAGCAGAAATCCTGATAACAAATGTTGAAAGACATCCTGACATTTATCCAGTAAAATATCCAGATTTACAAAACAGGTTATTAGTAAGACAGGGGTAAAATACTGAAGATCTTTGACAGGATAGCATCATTTGTCTGAGAGAGCAAAACGCAGAGGATCCATTTGTAAGTTGGGACTTTGTGACTTCTGTGACAGATGAGAAGTTCAGCTCTTTGCAGAGGACCTGGCTTTCTTCCTCCCCTCACAGCTCCTTCAGATTCCAGCTCAGGGATCAGTTGCCACTTTGACCAGGAAGATTTCCCTGCCTGTTCCCCAGGCTCCTGGACCCTTGCATTCCTAGTACTACACTATTTTTCCTCTGTCATTCAGTGTCTAATTATTTAAGGATTAGTTTGAATGTGCCAGGGGAACTGTTTTCCTGCAATAGATCCTAAATTGAATGACAACTGGGGTAGAGTTCTCTCTCTCTCTCTCTCTTTTTTTTTTTTTTTTTTGACTATGGTAAACCCAATGCTAATCACAGAGCTTGGCATGCAATAAGAACTCTGCTAGCATTTGTTGGGTAAAACAATGGGTACACCTGACAATGTGCTGGGCTAATAATGCCACCTATTCTTTTGTTTAATGGCTGTTTTGATACAAAGAAAATCCATAGTGTTATTCTAGCTTTTACCTCATCTTACATACAAAAGTTATGAAGATAAATGGTCTTTATTTTCCTAAACATGGAGATATTTATTTTAAAAAATAACAAAATCATAATAATGACCAAAATAAATACAAAATAAATTGAGCACTTATGCTTCCTTCTTGTCAGATCTGCCTACAGGAGAATCTAAAGGAAAATATTCATGCCATCTTCTCTATGAGATAACAATACCAGCCATGCTGTTGGGGTGAAAAATGTGCGTTCTGGGCTAATGTCTTACTTCTAACCACCAAAGTCATGTGGAGGTGATGGGGTATGACTTCTTTTATCTTTGAACTCCTATTTGTATGTATTAAACTTTGGCCAGATTTAAGCACATGTGTGCAAATTGTGGATTCTTTTTTGAATGTTCAACAGTTAATTTTATTATTTTTCCTCTTTTTAAAAACTATTTTAAGAAGAGAAAATTGTGTATATTCACTTTTACAACATGGTGTTTAGGAGTGTTAAGTTGTAAAATGACTGACGGAACTGACTTATTTAACATATGTATTACCTCACATTGTTATGATTCATACCCTTGACACTTTGCAAGAATACAATATATTATGGCTGGAGTGGAGGCTCAGTGGTAGAGCACTTACCTGGCATGCATAAGAACCCAGGTTCTAACCCCAGCACCACATACACAACTAAGTGTCAGAAAAACAAAAGCCAATTGAAAAAATTAAAAAATTGAGTCTCTTTCACTCTCTCTTCAAAATAAATTAATAATACAATGTATTATTAACTACAGTCACCATGTTGTGCAATAGATCATGAATTTATTCCCTCTGTGCATCCAAAATCCTGAATCCCTTGACTGACAGTCTCCATCTCCCCTTCCCCTCCCCAACTCAGCCTCTTGTAGCCACCATTCTACTCTCTACTCTGATATCAACTTTACCTGGAGGACACCACAAGGAGTGAAAGAATGGCACAGTGAGACAGATACATGGTCCCCCTCACCTAAGGCTAAGGAATCAAAAATGTTGAGGTGTCCCTTATGAGACAGTGCCATAAAGGGAATATGGCTTCCTCATTATTCTTTCTTGAATAGCACATTCTGGGGGACTTCAGTTGTGTGTGGGGATAATCTTGCACCCTAAGGAGAGATCTCTGTGAAGAAGGACTAAGGCGTTATGCTGGTAGCCAGGGAGGACCTGAAGCTTCATGTCCACAGCTATTTCATGAGCCCACTTGCAAGCAGCCCTTGGAAAATTGCATCCCAAGCCAGCGTCAGTTTCTAAAAATAGGATCTTGACCATTTTGAAATCCCGGCTGGAGACTAGTTGGTTGCCCTTTCTAAGCATCCTGAGTCCATATCACAGCCACCTCCATTGTGGGGCTCCTGCTCTCTAGCACTCCACACACCCACCCTAATCGCCAAGCAAGTACCAGAAAACCAGGGACCTCCCCTACCACCAGGGCCCACAGACTCATTCACAGTGAGCACTCGTAAGCCTATGCACCCTGACTCACCTTCTCCGTCCTGCAGAAACCACAATAAAGATGTCTGTGCACAGTCTTTCTCTCTCTGCCCCGTGACAAGCCACCCCAAGTAGCCCTGTGTGACCTGTCCTGCTGTCCCCAGCGAGCATAATAAAACTCAAAACTCCTTCTAGTTTCCCTCTTGCTGTGAACCTGGCCTCAGCACAACACCATCCCCAAAATAAGAAGGGTAAAATTCGGACTTCTTTACTCCAAGCTCCTATCCAGAACCATCCTGCCAGTCTCCTCTGATAGTTAAAGCTCAGAGATCCAGTGAGAGAATAAACATTTGCTTCGCCTACCCAATTCTGGGTCATTTGTTACAGAGCAATAGATAGCTAATATTCAATTTAACATTCTTGAAAATTGGCTTGAAAGATAATTTTCTCTTCTGTCTCTTTGTCTTTCATGCAAAATCGTGAAGTATATCATAAATGGGGCATCACTTTTGATGCAAGGCCATGAAAGGAAAATAGTTTCCTCTTTGTTCATTCTCTCTCTTCCTCTCATTGAAAATTCTGGGGATTTATGAA